>ML660786.1:5959948-6044089 GCA_007570785.1 Antilocapra americana | reverse complement strand
CCCCCCACCCGGCCGGGCGTCCCGGCGTTCGGGCGCCGGAGCCTGAGGCCCCCTGGCTCCCTCGGGCGCCGCCCTCCCTTCTGGGCCGGTTCTGCCCTGGAGCCATCGCTGGTGTTTTTGAGGAACGCTGGTCCCTGAACTTTAGCTTGGAGGCCGCTATTTGCTCCTAGCCAAGCGTTAACTTCCCCCGTCATCCTTCGTCAGCTGGCATCAGAGCCAAGGCAGCGTCCCAAGTTACCGAGAGAGCCCTTCTTCTCAAGCCTCATTCTCTTAGATCTCTCGCTTGCAGCTCCTGTGCCTCAGGAGCACGCCTTCCATAGAGTCTTCGCCGGGTTGCAACAATCACGGAATGTCATCGCTGGCAGGAACTTGAAGCTGCTTTTGCAGCTCTGCTGGCTCCAAAATTCACAGCTTGAAGAGCTCCTTCTGTGGCCACGCAGCCTCTTCAGGACTGAGCGAGCCAGGTCTCTAGACTTAGTAGGCTCCCTAGGCTTTATCTTTTCCAGACTAAAGTTGTTCTTTCGAGGTTCTTAGAGGACCTGATGTTCAGCCTCCACTGCCGTGGCTCCCACCCTCTGTATTCAGTGTTGCCCACACATCGTGGTTCTGAAAGCTGATGAGAACTGCACAGCTGTCAGTATCTGACAACTCTTGCAGACCCCTGCCCTAAGAGACGTGACCAACTCTAGCATGGCTTCTACCAGCCTATGGCCCGTCCCCAGGACACACACACTTTAAAATGCCTACCTGAGAAAGTCCCAACGAACCCCTGAGGACAGGCCCCTGACCTCCCAAGGATTTGCGATTGTGAATATGTACCTTAAAACTCAGAAGCATCTCTCCCAACCTGAAAGGCATTCCCTGCAAATGCAGGAAGAATAGCATCTATGTGGGAGAAGAGACTCCTCCTTTTGGCAGCTGCCGGCTACCAACAGAAGCTTGTATAATCACCCTTAATATTGACCAACCCTTGGCCCACTCTTCCCCCTCCCTCATCCTCCCTTTAAAACCTGTCCCAGTAGCCTCTGCATATAGAGGAACAGAGCTCAACTCTTTCTCGACTGTCAGTAGTGACTAAACAAAATCTGTTTTTGATGCTTGGACTAACATCTGGCTGTGTTTATCTTTGACACTGGTCACCAAGTTCCACCCGTAATCCAACCATAGAAAAGTACATTGCTGATACTCTTAACTTTTTCAGTTGCCAGATCAAATAGAACTTGCAGGTGTGTTTCACATTCACCATGTTAAGCCAAGTATACACCTATCTCACAGTCAAATATAGACCAAACTACTAGGGACTTCACATTCATCGTTCACTTCATTTCAGTTCAGTCACTCAGTCGTGCTCGACTCTTTGTGACCCCATGAATTGCAGCACACCAGGCCTCCCTGTCCATCACCAACTCCCGGAGTCCACCCAAACCCATGTCCATCGAGTCAGTGATTCCATCTAGCCATCTCATCCTCTGTCATCCCCTTCTCCTCCTGCCCTCAATCCTTCCAAGCATTAGGGTCTTTTCCAGTGAGTCAACTCTTCTCATGAGGTGGCCAAAGTATTGGAGTTTCAGCTTCAACATCAGTCCTTCCAATGAACACCCAGAACTGATCTTTAGGATGGACTGGTTGGATCTCCTTGCAGTCCACGGGACTCTCAAGAGGCTTCTCCAACTCCACAGTTTAAAAGCATCAATTCTTCGGCACTCAGCCTTTTTCACTGTCCAACTCTCACATCCATACATGACTATTGGAAAAACCATAGCCTTGACTAGACGAACCATTGTTGGCAAAGTAATGTCTCTGCTTTTCAACATGCTGCCTAGGTTGGCCATAACTTTCCTTCCAAAGAGTAAGCATCTTTTAATTTCATGGCTGCAATCACCATCTGCAATGATTTTGGAGCCCAAAACCATAAAGTCTGACACTGTTTCCACAGTTTCCCCATCTATTTCCCATGAAGTGATGGGACCAGATGACATGATCTTAGTTTTCCGAATGCTGAGCATTAAGCCAATTCTTTCACTCTCCTCTTTCACTTTCAGCAAGAGGCTTTTTAGTTCCTCTCCACTTTCTGCTATAAGGGTGATGTCGTCTGCATATCTCAATCTTGATTCCAGCTTGTGTTTCTTCCAGCCCAGCATTTCTCATTATGTACTCTGCATATAAGTTAAATAAGCAGGGTGGCAATATACAGCCTTGACATACTCCTTTTCCTATTTGGAACCAGTCTATTCTTCCATGTCCACTTCTAACTGTGGCTTCCTGACCTGCATACAGGTTTCTCAAGAGACAGGTCAGATGGTCTGGTATTCCCATCTCTTTATGATATAGCAAACACTCTCCTCCAACAACACAAGAGAAGACTCTACACATGGACCTCACCAGATGGTCAACAATGAAATCAGATTGATTATATTATTTGCAGCCAAAGATGAAGAAGCTCTATACAGTCAGCAAAAACAAGACCAGGAACTTACTGTGGCTCAGATCATGAACTCCTTATTGCCAAATTCAGACTGAAATTGAAAAAAGTAGGGAAAACCACTAGATAATTCAGGTATGACTTAAATCAAATCCCTTATGATTATACAATGGAAGTGAAAAATAGATTTAAGGGACTATATCTGATAGAGAGCCTGATGAACTATGGACAGAGGTTCATGACATTGTACAGGAGACAGTGATTAAGACCATCCCCAAGAAAAAGAAATGTAAAAAAGCAAAAGAGCTGTCTGAGGAGGCCTTACAAATAGCTGTGAAAAGAAGAGAAGCAAAAAGCAAAAGAGAAAAGGAAAGATATACCCATTTGAATACAGAGTTCCACAGAGTAGCAAGGAGAGATAAGAAAGCCTTCTTATCTTTGCACTGAGATCAGTGCAAAGAAATAGAGGAAAACAACAGAATGGGAAAGACTAGAGACCTCTTCAAGAAAATTAGAGATACCAAGGGAATATTTCATGCAAAGATCTGCTCAATAAAGGACAGAAATGGTATGGACCTAACAGAAGCAGAAGAGATTAAGAAAAGGTGGCAAGAATACACAGAAGAGCTGTACAAAAAAGATCTTCATGACTCAGATAATCACGATTGTGTGATCACTCACCTAGAGTCAGACATCCTGGAATGTGAAGTCAAGTGAGCCTTAGAAAGCATCACTACAAACAAAGCTAGAGGAGGTGATGGAATTCCAGTTGAGCTATTTCAAATCCTACAAGATGATGCTGTGAAAGTGCTGCACTCAATATGCCAGCAAATTTGGAAAACTCAGCAATGGCCACAGGACTGGAAAAGGTCAGTTTTCATTCCTATCCCAAAGAAAGGCAATGCCAAAGAATGCTCAAACTACCCCACAACTGCACTCATCTCAAAACTCTCCAAGGCAGGCTTCAGCATACATGAACTGTGAACTTCCAGATGTTCAAGCTGGTTTTAGAAAAGTCAGAGGGACCAGAGATCAAATTGCCAACATCCACTGGATTATCAAAAAAGCAAGAGAGTTCCAGAAAAACATCTACTTCTGCTTTATTGACTATGCCAAAGCCCTTGACTGTGTGGATCACAATAAACTGAGAAAAAACCTGAAAGAGATGGGAATACCAGACCACCTGACCTGTCTCTTGAGAAACCTGTATGCAGGTCAGGAAGCAACAGTTAGAACTGGACATGGAACAACAGACTGGTTCCAAATAGGAAAAGGAGTACATCAAGGCTCCTTTTGTCCTTGTATATTGTCCAGGTATATTGTCACCTGCTTATTTAACTTATATGCAGAGTATATCATGAGAAATGCTGGGCTGGAGGAAGCACAAGCTGGAATCAAGATTGCCGGGAGAAATATCAATAACCTCAGATATGCAGATGACACCACCTTTATGGCAGAAAGTGAAGAGGAACTAAAGAGCCTCTTGATGAAAGTGAAAGAGGAGAGTGAAAACTTAGTGATTAACTTGTAGCAAAAGCAATAGAATAAAGCTGAAGTCGCTCAGTCCTATCTGACTCTTTGCAACCTGGTGGGCTCTAGCCCACCAGGCTCCTCTGTCCGTGGGATATTCCAGGCAAGAATACTGGAGTGAGGTGCCATTTTCTTCTCCAGGGTATCTCCCTAACCCAGGGATTGAACTCAGTTCTCCTGCATTACAAGCAGACTCTTTACCTTCTGAGCCACCAGAAAATCAAGGTTAAAGCAAAAGAAACAGAGTCAACATGGAATCAAATTTGTTCTTCTCTATTACAAGGATGTGTGTGCTTATGCTAAGTTGCTTCAGTCGTTTCCAGCTCTTTGCAACCCCATGCACTGTAGCCCACCAGGCTCCTCTCTCCATAGGATTCACCAAGAATACTGGAGTGGGTTGCCATACCCTCCTCCAGGGGATCTTCCCGACCCTGGGATCAAACCTGTGTCTCTTACATCTCCTGCATTGGCAGGCCAATTCTTTACCACTAGCACCACCTAGGAAGCTCTATTACAAGGATATCTACAGGCAAATTACAGAAGGTATTCAAATGGCAACTAATGTGAAAAATACAACATCTCTAGCACTTGGAGAAGCAAATTTGAACAATGAGATAAATTTACTTACTAGATTGCAAATAACATTGTAAATTATCGTACAAGTTTACATTTATTCAATAATTATTATGTTCCAGTAACTTTGTTGAAGTCTTTGTATTTCATTTAATTACCCTAAAATGTAGACTCCAAGAGAACAAGGACCAGATTTTCATTGTTCACTTTTGAATCCTCACACCCAGGCACAGTTGCTGGCAAATAGTAAGCAATCAATGAATATTTACTGAATGTTCATAATGAAATGTTTGCAATAGCCTAGAATGTTTCTTCTCACATTCATCCAGCCTCAGCACAAAACTAACTTTCTTCCTCTGGTTGCTCTTTATCTTACCCAGGGTTGTTTCCTTTCATGAAGTGCTATATTCACAATCTGTAGTTATTTAACTTGTTTGTGATTTTTCTCCTCCTGCTAGAGTGAGAGCTTGCTAAGAGCAGGAACCTTATCTGTTTTGTTCATTGCCATTTATCCAAGCAAATAAGAATACCTCACCCATAATAGAGATTGAATAAATGTTTGTTAAATGGATTAATGCATGGTGGGGAAAAAATTAAAAATTGAAGTATAGAATTCCAGCAATTATTAAAAAGAATAAGCTAAATCAATGTTCCCTCACATGGAAAAATATCTATGATAGAGTAAATTCTAATAAATGGAAGTGGTAGGAAAAACCCTACCTATATTTTTTAAATGTATTTGGATATCCATACAAGAATTATTTAAAATTACCTCTAAGATAAAGGGATGGAGTACATAGAAGGCAGTAGACTTAGGGAAATATCACCATTATTTTACATGAGTTCATTACTGATTAATATTTTCATAGTGTGCACATTAAAGAAATTTAAAGTTGTGAAATGTATATTAAAAGGAAATTAACGGTCACTGTTGTTAATCCTTGTCATATTTTGGGCTTCCAAGGAAAGGAACATACATATACCTGTGGTATAATTTTCAGAGGAGCAATTTCATAGCTTCAAGCAAGTTTTCAATGGATCCTCGTATCCCCAAAAGTTCCGTGGAGTAGGATGCAACCTCTAGCAATAGGTTATACATTTTTGTCCAGGATACAAAGATGGCTATCCAATCTCCCTACCCAATTATCTTCTACTCTTACCCTATTTTCTTGAACTGGTGGAGTTCAAAATTTATGATGTTCCAAAATGATTCTATAATAACTTTCTGCAGCAAAAATAAATTTTGAGAACACTGCACCCTGTTACCAACCTCCTTTGAGATTTACAGCACATTATCCATCTTTATGCGACCCACTCCAGTACTCTTGCCTGGAAAACCCCATGCACAGAGGAGCCTGGTAAGTAGGCTGCCATCCATGGGGTCGCTAAGAGTCGGACACGACTGAGCGACTTCACTTTCACTTTTCACTTTCATGCACTGGAGAAGGAAATGGCAACTCACTCCTGTGTTCTTGCCTGGAGAATCCCAGGGACAGAGGAGCCTGGTGGGCTGCCGTCCATGGGGTCGCACAGAGTCGGACACGACCGAAGTGACTTAACAGCAGCAGCAGCGTCCATCTTTAACATCTCACAAAGATCAGAAATAAACAAGTTTTTTACCTCCAAACCCAAAATGTCTCAAAGACATTGGAGCGTGGAACATGCTTGGTATATCTTCCAAAATCTTACAGAACCCTGTTTGCTCTGAACACCTGGTGAGGAAAGCTGAGAGAGGCTCTGAGCACAGGCGCTAACACGGCTTTGCTTCAACAGCCTTCTCCCTACTGCTGCCACTAAGCGGTCTTAGAACTGCTGGTCTGTAATCAACTTCTATCAGCTCATGTACTTCAGCATTGTTTGTTCAGAAAATGAAATCATCCTCGCAACTTCAAGATGCATGTCTGTCTTGATATCATTTTAACAACTCAAGCAGTATTTCTAACTGCCTTTAGAATATTTCCACTTAAATATTTCACCATTACCTCTGATTCAAGTGGCTAAAACTAAAAGCATTAATTCATTCCTCCCCCCAGAGTCTTCATTTCTTTCCTTAGCATCATTATTCTTCTGCAATCCTTGATAAATAACTTTAATGGTTCTGTAAACTCAGTAAGGTGTCAACTTTTGTTCTATTCCAGCCTGTTGAAGTCAGTATGGATAAAGATTCAATAATTCTTGTCATTTCCTCTCAACTATCAATCAAAATTTTCATTATTTTAAGCCCTATCTAAAGTATCATCTACTCTGAAAAGTCTTCAGTGAGATTCACTCAGTCCTCTCACAGTTAATCTCACTTTGCTTTATAAGCTCATTACATTCTTTTTGTGCTTCTTTTTATAGCCCTGTGATCTGGTATTATATGATTTTAAATGTATGCCACCTCATGGTCCCAGAAGGCTGCTTGAGCTCCAGCTTTCACCTATACATTTCAACTATTAGAAAGGAGGAAGGGCAAAAGTACACCACCTGCCTTATAAAAAGATGTGAAAGACAAAATGCATCTGTCAGTCAAGATGATTTTATTCAGGCTTCTGGGGGCACAACCTAGGTCCTAAGATCCAAGTGTCCCCACTGCGTGGTTTTCTTTAGATGTTTATAGGGAGGCATAGAGAAATCTCTGGTGGGGTGATTTGCAGTTGGGGTCATTTTACAATTAGGGGAAACCTCAATCAGCTGAACAGAAATGTTTATCTCGTGTTTAGTTACTTTTGAGCAGACAGACATTTCTAATATCAGCTAATCATTCATGAGACAAAGAATGCAGAGCTGGATATACCTGGAACTAATGTCAGTTATATCTCATTTAGGGGGGGAAAAAGGAATGGGGAGTTGAAAGGACTGTGTCTGGCGTCCTCAGAGGTTCAGGCAAAAGTGAGAGACATCTGAGAGTTTCATGGGAGCCCTGACAAAGTGTGGATGGGACTCTTACCTGAGTCATGTGGGGAAGGGTAGTTCTTTGAAGTAATCTTTTTCCTGGAACATAGAAAAGTGAGGGTTTAGAAAACAGAGGGTGGGGTAATTTCTTAGCCATCACTATTTTCTCAGAGAAAAGCTTTAGATCAAGCTGAACATTTTAAAGGCTTCGCAAAAGCCTCACACAATGCTTCTGTCTAAACATAATTGTCTGGTGTCACTTAATCACGTGGCTCCATCTTGCTTTAAGGGAAGCTGGGAAAAGTAATCACTTAGATAAGAGGCAGTAAGGCCAGATAAAAATGTGTGCTATTACTAAACAGGTAAGGATGAGCTATTGATGCTTTTGAACCATGGTGCTGGAGGAGACCCTTGAGAGTCCCTTGGACAGCAAGGAGATCAAACCCATCAATCCTAAAGGAAATCAACCCTGCATATTCATTGGAAGGACCGATGCTGAAGCCGAAGCTCCAATACTTTGGCCACGTGATGCGAAGAGTCTACTCACTGAAAAGACCCTGATGCTGGGAAAGATGAAGGCAGAAGGAGAATAGGGCAACAGAGGGTGAGATGGTGTGATGACATCACTGATTCAATTGATTCACCAATTAAGGGTCAGGGAAGCCTGGCGTGCTGCCGTCCATGGGGTGGCGAAGTCAGACACAACTTGGCAACTGAACAACAGCAAAGGTCAAGCCACACAACTAGCTTGTCCCTCACAGGGCTCTGTAATGCTCCTGACCGCTACCCTCCTCCACCCTTGCATCTTTCTAATCTAGTCCTCACATGGTAGCCAAAGCTCCCTTTTTAAACCGTGAAATTGATCATGTCCCTACTTGCTTAAAACTCATCAACTGATTTAAGAATAGAATCCAAACTGAAAAGTCCAGAACAATCTGGACATCTCCTATTTCCAACTCTATCTTATCTCGTTCTTCTCCTCCCATGCTTGTTATATGAAGGCCAATAAAAAGAGACTTTCCTACTAGGTATAGAAAAAAAAATATATCACTATAGTAATTTTAAAAAGGCATTATAAGCATAGAAACAGATAGTTTGATAGAACAAAATAGAGTTCAGAAACAAATTCATATATAGGAATTGTTTACGAGTAACATTTTAAATCAGAGGAAAAAATATAGTGGTGTATTTAATAAATATTCTTGATGGAATTATCTACACATGGAAATGATAAAAATCAATTAGAAAGCAAAATAATAAAGATCTACTGTGTAGCAGAGGGAATTATATTCAGTATCCTATAATAACCTATAATGGAACAGAATCTGAGAAAGAATATATAATATTTTCTTTATATTATATAATATATCTTATACATATGTACACACACACATATATGTAGCTCTATCTGCTGCTGCTGTTTAGTTGCTAAGTTATGTCTGACTCTTCCACCCCATGGACTGTAGCCCACCAGGCTTCTCAGTCCATGGGATTTCCCAGGCAAGAATACTGGAGTGGGTTGCCAGTTCCTTTTCAAGGAGATCTTCTCAACCCAGGGATCAAACCCGAGTCTCCTCCTTGTCAGGTGGATTCTTTACTACTGAGCCACCTGAGAAGCCCAGTTCTGTCTACCCATATTTATTTTTGGTAACTACTACCAGTTGTGCTCTGCTGAAAACCACCTGGTCCCTAAATAGGGAATATCCTACTCCCACCTGGTTAATAGGAGACTTGTTGAGGACATCATTCCAATTCATAATTTTTTGTTACTTTTAGTATTAAACTATGTTTCTTATAATATTAAAATATGCTTATTTGGGGCTTCCCAGGTGCTGCTAGTGGTAAAGAACCCGCTTGCCAATGCAGGAGACATAAGAGATGCAGGTTTGATCCCTGGATTGGGAAGCTTCCCTGGAGGAGGGTATGGCAACCCATTCCAGTATTCTTACCTGGGAAATCCCACAGACAGAGGAGCCTTGTGGGCTACACAGTCCATGGGGTCACAAAGAGTTGGACACGACTGAAGCGACATAGCAGCAGCAGCATGATTATTTTAATGCTAAAATTAAATGTTAAGTTAAAAGCTAAATATTGAAATAGGCTCAGTTATTAAGATTCAGAGCTTTTCATTGTAAAACTCAGATCTCATATTTGATTCAAAACTTTGATTCTCTCCCACCTCCCAGACTAGACTTATAGAGATAGCAGTTTTAAGTGGAAGATAAAAGCATCCTGCTGTCTCTTACCCCCATGCTTCTTTGGGATTAAGGCTCAACTTTGGAGAAGGAAGAAGGAGAGGGAGACAGACTGTCAAGTTTGTCTGAGCCACCTGGGAAGCCCTTCTTCAACTCGAGGTCACACCAAACTGTCACATGCTTTGGTTCAGGTTTCCCAGAAGCAAATCTAAAACTGGGATTTGAGCACAGATAACTTATTTGGATGTGCAGAATAAGTAGAGAGTGGAGTTATTAAAGAAGGCAGCAAAGAAAGGGTACAGAAGCCAGGTACCACTGTAGGAAACTAGAGCTGAATCCCATGGGAGATGTGTGTGTGTGTGTGTGTGTGTGTGTGTGTGTGTGTGTGTATTTCAGGATTATCCCACTTAAGGGATATTTGTACATCGTGTTAAACATCATTTGTTTGTTGTTAGTATCTAGAAACACTATTTTTTTTACATTAGCCTAGTATCCTGTGGTCTTTTTAAATTCACTTATTAGTCATCTAACATTTTTGATAGATTTGGGATCTACAGATCAAGTTGTCTGCAAATCTATTGATCATATTGTCTGCAATAAATACAGTTTTATTTCCTCCTTTCTAACCCATGTGTCTTTTATTTATTCATTTTTATTTTTGCCTTACCGTACTAGATAGGAACTCTGGTATAATTTTAAAAGGAAAAGCTGAGAACACCTGATATGGGAACTATGGGTGTGCTGTGTGCTTAGTCGTGTCCAACTCTTTGTGACTCCATGAATGTAGCCTGCCAGGCTCCTCTTGCCTGGGATTCTCCAGGCGAGAATATTGAGTGGGTCTCCAGTCTCTTCTCCAGGGGATCTTCCCAACTAAGGGATCAAACCCAGGTGTCCTGCATTGAAGGCAGATTCTTTACCTTCTGAGCCCCCAGGGAGGCCCATGGGAACTATGCCTTGTTCCCTACAGTAGGCATAGAGTACAGAGTCTTTCAGCATTAATCATGAGGTTAGTTGTGCACTTTTTTTGATATGTGCTTTTTCATACTGAGAAATTTCCCTCCTACTCCTTAGTTTGAGAAGATTTTTCACTGTAAACGTGTGTTAATTTTGTGAAATATCTCTTTTTTTCTGTACCTAAGAAGATTATATGACTTCCCTACTTAATTTGCTTACTGTGGTTATCATATTCATTGATTTTTTTTATTGTTTTTGCCATACAATGTCATGATATCACCATGGGTTTACATATGCTTCCCGTCCAGAACCCCCCTCCCTCCTCCCTCCCCCCCGGGAAATCTCGCTGCACCAGTCCCGAGCATCAATCCTGGGCTGGCGATTGATTAGACATATGATAATTAACATGTTTCAATGCCCTTCTCCCATATCATCCCACCCTTACCCTCATCCACAAAGTCCACGAGTCTATTCTATACATCTGCGTTCCTTTTGCTGTCTCGCATGTTGGGTTCTCGTTACCGTCTTTCTAAATTCCATATATATGCGTTAATATACTGTATTGTTGTTTTTGCTTCTGGCTTACTTCACTCTGGATAATGGGCTCCAGTTTCGTCCATCTGAGTAGAATTGCTTCAAGTGAATTTTTTTTTAATGCTGAGTAATATTCCATTGTGTATATGTACCACAGCTTTCTTATCCATTCATCAGTTGATGGGCATCTAGGTTGCTGATATTCATTGATTTTAAAATATTAAACCAATCTTAACTCCTGGGAATAAATGCCACTTTGTCATAATGGATTATCCATTTTATATATTGCTATTTGATTTGCTCACATTATGTTAAATATTTTGCATCTATGTTTATAGGGACATATTGGGGCTTCCTTGATAGCTCAGTTGATAAAGAATCTGCCTGTGGTCCAGAAGACCTGGGTTCAATGCCTGGGTTGGGAAAATCCCCTGGAGAAAGAACGGCTACCCACTGCAGTATTCTGGCCTGGAGACTTCCATGGATTATACAGTCCATGGGGTTGCAAAGAGTCAGACAAAACTGAGTGACTTTCACTTTTCACTCTTTTTTTTTTCATGAGGAAATATTAGTATTGGTATTCCTTTCTTGTAAATTAATTGCTTTTTTGATTTTTGTTTCATGATAATTCTAGCCTCACAAAGTAAATTGAGAGAAGTTCCCTCCTCTTGTATTTTCTGAAAGTTTATGTAAGAGTAGTTTTATTTCTTCTGGGAAAGAATCCACCTGCAGTGCAGGAGACCCAAGTTCAGTTCCTGAGTGGGGAAGATCCCCTGGAGGAGGGCATGACAACCCACTCCAGTATTCTTGGCTGGAGAATCCCATGGACAGAGGAGCCTGGCGGCCTACAGTCCATGGGTTCACAAAGAGTCGGATACTAGTGAGCAACTAAGCACAGCACACAGCACAACTATCTGATATAATTCATTAGTGAGGCCACTTGAGCCTGGAGTATTTTAGAGGGGAGAATTTTAAATTACATATTCAATTACTTCAAGAAATACAGTGTTATTCATGTTTCATGTTTATTCTTACACCAGTTTTTGCAATTTCTGTTTTTCTAGAAATGTTCCATTTCATCCACACTGTCAAATTTATTAGCATAATAATACTAATATTCCTTCATTATCCTTCCAAAATCTGAAGGATCCAAGGTGATGATCTTTGTCTTTTTTCTGATATTGGCAATTTAGTTTTGGTTTTTTTAGTTGCTTGCTAGTTTTGCATTGCTTTGCTAGAGTTTTATTTACCTTATTAATATGCTGAAAAGATATTTGGTTTGTCAATTATCTCTGTTGTTTTCTCTTTATATTTTATAAATTTGAATTTTTATTTTTATTCTTTCTTTCTACTTATTTTGGATTTAATTTGCTCTTCCATTTTAGTTCCTTAAATAGGAACCTTTGGTTAGTAGTTTTATACTCTCCTCATCAACTATAAGAATTTAAATCCATAAATTCTCCTTTTAGGATTCTTTAGTACACCTGCAAATTCCCAGATGTTGTGCTTTATAATCATTCAGTTCAAACTATTTTCTAATTTTCTCTGATTCATGTGCTTCTTAGAAATGTGATATTTAATGTCCAAATACTCAGGGATTTTCCAGATGTATTGTTGTTATTGATTTTTAGTTTAATTCTACTAATGTCTGAGAACATGCATTGCAAATTTTTATATTTGCTAAGACTTTTTTGAGATTTAACTTGTGATTTTATCCTAGAGAATGTTCCATGCATACTTGAAAAGAATGTGTGTTTTGCTGCTGTTGAATGCAATGTTTCTTATATGTCTGTTAGGTTCATTTAGTCTAAATTATAGTTCACATCCAATGTTTCCTTATTGATTTTCTGTCTGGAAGCACTATCCATTATTGAAAGTGAGGTACTAAAATCCATATTATTATTGTATTGTTGTCTATTTCTCCCTTCAGATCTGTTAGTACCTTAATATATTGATATTTAGGTACTCTGATGATGGGAGCATATATATTTCCAATGTTCTTCTTAATAAGTTGATCCTTTTATCATTATAATGATTTTATTTGTCTTTTCTTACCATGTTTGGCTTAAAGTCCATTTTGTCTGATATAAGCATAACTAGCCTGCTCCTTTTTGGTTTACATGTGTATGGACTATCTTTCTATCCCTTTACTTTGACCATATCTGTGGCCTTTAAGTTAAAGTGAGCCTCTTACAGGGAGCATGTAGTTGGTTCTTGCTTATTTTTTTAAAAATTCATCCAGTTACTGCATATCTTTGATTGAAATATTCCATCCATTTACATTAGAATTATTGTTGATAGGTAAAGACTTGCTAGAACCATTGTTTTCTGGCTCCCTTGTTCCTTTTCTTCCACTCTCACTGCCTTCCTTTTTGAATTGATGGATTTTCCATTTGTGGTATGCCTTGGTTCCATTCTCTTTATTTTTTATGTATTTACTGTAGGTTTTTGTTTTGTGGGTGCCAGAAAACATGTGAGGCTTACAGAAAACATCTTATGAATATAACAGTCTGTTTTACACAGATAACTTCAATCACATATAAAACCTCTAAACTTTTATTCCTTACCCCCCATCACTTTATGTTTTTGATGTCAAAATTTACCTGTTTTTATGTTGTGTGTTCATCTGCAAATTATGGTTATAGCTATTTTTAATACTCTTGTTTTTTGATCTTTATTCTAGAGTTAAGTGGGTAATATGCCACCATATTACAGTATTCTGACTTTGAATATGCACCTACCTTTACCAGTGTGTTTAATGTTTTTGTATGTTTTCCTGTTACCAGTTAGCATTCTTCCATTTTAGCTTGAAGAACTCCTTTCAAGATTTCCTATAAAACAGAGCTAGTGGTGAAAATTTCCTCACCTTTTGTTCGTTATGAAGTCTTTACATTGCCTTCATTTCTGAAGGACAGATTTTCTGGGCAAGGTGTTCTTGGGTGGCAGTTTTTGGCCTTTAGAACTTTGAACATATCGCCCCACTCTGTCCTGGCCTATGAGGTCTCTGTTGAGAAATCTGATAACTGTAAGGGGGTTTCCCTGTAAGTTACAAGCTTTGTTTTTCATTTCTTTTAAGATTCTCTCTTTGACTTTCTGTTTTGAGTTTTTTATACTGTATCTTGGAGATGAACTCTTTAAGTTGATTTTGTTTGTTAACCTTTAGCTTCATGAATTTGTATATCCAAATATCTTTGCTTTTAATAAGCTTTAAGTAAGCTTTCATTCTTTAAATAAGCTGTCTGACCTCTTTTCTCTCTTCTCCTGGAACTCGAATAATTCACAAACTGGTTCTTTGTTTAGTATTCCATAGATCATGTAGGCTTTCATCACTCATTTTCATTCTTTTTCTTTGCTTTCCTCTAACTGGATATTTTCAAAGTCTCTGTCTTCTATCTTCTGGATTATTTCTTATGCTTGTTTTATTCTGATTTTGGTACTCTTGGTTGCAGTGAAAACTGCATTTTTTTGTATTCTTTACATCCAGAATTTGATACTTTTTAATGATTTCTATCTTTTTGCTAAATTCTTCAGTTTTCTCATATATTGGTTTTTTATTTCTTTCTGTGTTTTCTTGTCATTCATTGCTGCTGCTGCTAAGTCACTTCAGTCATGTCCAACTCTGTGCAACCCCATAGATGGCAGCCCACCAGGCTCCACCGTCCCTGGGATTCTCCAGGCAAGAACACTGGTGTGGGTTGCCATTTCCTTCTCCAATGCATGAAAGTGAAAATTGAAAGTCAAGTCTCTCAGTCATGTCTGACTCTTTGCGACCCCATGGACTGCAGCCCACCAGGCTCCTCCGTCCATGGGATTTTCCAGACAAGAATACTGGAGTGGGGTGCCATTGCCTTCTCCCTGTCATTCATTGAGTTACCTTAAAATAGCTATTTTGCATTCTTTATTGGATAAATTGCAGGTTCACATGTCTTTGTGTTTGTTTACTAGAAGATTATTGGGATCCTTTTGTGTTGTCATGTTACCTTGATACTTCATGTTCCTAGAAGTTGTCTGTATTGCTGTCTTCACATTTGGAAGTCAGCAGTCTTCCAGTCACCTCCTCCAGTCCTTACTAACGGCCTTCGGGAGACAGATACCTTCCATAGCCCTGCTGAGATTCTGAGGCTATCTCAGACTTTCTATGGGTACAACTGCTCCACACTTCTTTCTTGTGACAGAATTTTAAAGCAGTATGCCTTCTCTGAATCTGGCACACACAAACAAACAAACAAACAAAAAAAACCAGGTGTGTGCTGACAGCCTCTTTTGTTTTCTAAAAGATGATGCTAAATCTCAAGTCTGTGGTCTCTCCCCAGCCTGTAGATTTGAATCTGGTTTCTGTGTGCTCATATTGAAAAGTGGTAGTTGCTCAGTTATGTCTGACTCTGCGACCCCATGGACTGTACAGGCTCCTCTGTGCATGGAATTCTTCAAGCAAGAATGTTGGAGTAGGCGGCCATTCCCTTCTCCAGGGGGTCTTCCTGACCCAGGGATCATACATACCCAGGTCTCCTGTACTGTGTGCTCATAGTCATCTGCCAAAGATTGTTCTCTCTGCCACTATCTGGAGTGTGCACAGGGAGCTGGCTACGGGCTCAGGAAGTGTGCAGGTCACACGCATGGAGTGCTGTGGGTGCCTGTGGGCTAGCTGGGGAGATTTGCGTATTAGGTATTCCCAGTGGCTTGCAGATGGGCTTGTAGATGGAGTCTGTGGACAGTAAGTATGCTCTGCATCCTTTTAATGCCCTCTTAGTCCTATGTTAGTCCAACTTTCCCATCTTCTTCCTGTCCTTCAGTCATGTGCTCACTTTTTTCCTCTAGGATATATCACAGCTGAGGAGATCTCTCTTGACCTTAAACTGTGCCACCTTAGGGGAGGTATAAGGTGGGTAAGATCAAGCTGCTCTTTTCACCTACTCAAATGCATCCAAATTTTATAGCCTTTTTTTTTTTTTTCTCCAGTGGTATGCTGGAACTTCTCATGTGGAAACCTGTACTTCTGCAAAGAGTCTTTCATTCAAGGGTGATTGTCTAAGACAGAGTTTTAGACTGTGGCTGAGAGGGCCTAGAATTGGTACATAGGCAACTGCAGAGTCCACAGCCAGAACTGAGATCTGTCTGTCTACTATCCAGGGCAATAGTGGGAAAGATTCCTCCTGGGTCCTTTGACATATGCTTCTGGGCCCCACAGCTCCCTCAAAGGCACTTTTGTCCACTGGTAGATGGCAACTTTTTGTTTTTAGTGGGGCCACAAATACAAGGAGTGTCTCATGCCACCATGTTGCTGATGTCACTGAGAATTTTTTATTTTAAATATTGTAATTTTAAATGCCAGAAATTCCATTTGTTATTTTTAAAAAATCTTCTATTTTCTTCTAAATCCTTGAGCGTAATTATAGTAGCTATTTTAGAATCCTTATCTGCTAATTCCATCATCCCTGTCATTTTAGGATCTCTTTATTGCCTTTTTTTCCTTCCTAGAATGGATCAAGTCTTTCTGCCCCTCTTTGCATGTCTTGCAATTTTTGGTTGGATGCCAGACATTATTTTTATGTAGTTTAGTGTTTGAATTTTATATTCTTTTAAAAATCTTAAAGTCTGTTTTTTCAGATGATTAATTGAGAATCTGTTTTATATTTTTGAGGTTTTCGTTCAGGCTTTATTTTGACAAGTCTCCACTGACTGAATGGACATGAATTTGAGCAAACTGTGGGAGATAGTGGGGGACAGAGGAGACTGGCATGCTGCAGTTAATGGGGTCACAAAGAGCTGGACACAACTTAGTGACTGAACAACAACGACACACAGCCTTTCCTCTAGGATTATTTAGCTGTAGTGCTAAGGCATGACTATTCTGAGGTTTCTAGTGAGTGTCTTATGTATTTAGTAGTTCTCTCCTCTCTGCCTGAAAGGAACTCCAGTATCTCCCAATCCTGTGTGAACTCTGGGAATTGTTGGCTTATTGTTTTTCTGGATGTTATACGTTGGCTGTACTTGTAGACGCATGACCAGAACTGAATTCAGTTCAAGACCTGAAGAGATCTCTGTGCAGATTTCTGTATCTCTCTTTCTGTGGGTTCTCTGGTACATGTCTCTGCAAATCCCAGCATCCTTGGCCTCCTCTATTTTTGATGTCTTTTCATCTCAGTTATTTAATTTTACTTATTATTCCCTATCTATACTGTAAACTGGAAATCGCTTCCATATAGAAAACTGAGATGATCACAGGGCTCATCTTTTTGTTTCTCTTTTCTTAAGCATCACAGTTCTGCTCTGTCTGTTTCATATTTTACTCAGTGTTTTAGTTGTATATGCAAGAAGGTAGGTCCTGAACCAGATTCTTCTATATGAGAATAAGATCTTTTCATTAAGTTGAAGATTGAAACTTAAAGCCCAGAAATGTTTGTTGGAAGCTCTGTGCTTGTGATGAGGAGTTTTGACTGCTGGACCATGTAATATAAATAGCATGCATGATTGATCTCATTACCATCCCCCATAATAGTTATTATCTCTAAAATCTTTCTTCTGGACATCTCACTTTGAAATTCAATTATTCCTGGGTTCTTTCTTCAGTTAAATAGCTCCAGACGACAAACCTCTCATTTTCTGTTAGGGTGTTCCAGTAATTCTCCTTTTAATTTTATTTTTTACTGCTACATAATCTTATTCTGAAGATACTTTTCACTTAATTATTTGATACTTTCAAAATTAGTTTTTCAAGTTATTAATATTTTAAAATCTGTCAGATTTTTTATGTGTGCTGTTTTACATTACTATAGTGTGTATTTTTACTTTTACTCCTTTAATCATTTAATGTTTATTTTATAGTCCTTTTTAGATTGTTATATCATCTTCAGTTTTTAGGTCTTAATTCTCTTGTTGGTTGTATCTATGGACACTTTCACATTGTTATTTGTTTCCTTGTGTGGAAACAAAATTCTTGGTTACATGTAAACAGCAGTTTTGTATTTGCTTATGACAGCATCCTTTGGATTTCAACATTAGGTTGAATTAGGTTTTATTTAAATTTTCAGTCTGCAGTTTTTACAATGATGAGTAGCAGAAATATAATTCTCATTAGTTCATTCACAGCTGATTTTTTTTTTAAAATTTCCTTGTCATCCAAGGCACTGAATAAAGTACAAGGAAGCTTCCTTGTGGTTTACTGGGCTGAGTTTATGAATAAAGTGGCATTATGCAAGGTCTTGTTTCTGGTAGCCCCATCACATAAATCCCAAACCTATGCCTTTTGCCTCAAATGTTCTGTGGTGTACTAGTCTCCCACTGTAAGATCTATATGAGGGTCTGAATCTCTATTAGCAACCGAGTCAGCACACATATATGTATGTTTGTGTGTACACACATATTTATACACATAAATGCATCAAATGCACATATACATATGTACAAAAAACAAAGGCATATGTATTACTAGTTACACATGTATATATTTAAATATACTCAACATTTCAATATATATGTAAAGAGAGGATGTATCTTCTCTATCAGTTACCTGACATATAGCTGAAATGTGCCTGAAATCTCTTTGAGATGTTGTCATTTCTATATATATGCATGTGTAATTTGTGAGCAGGGGAGAGGACTAAGAAAGGGACAGTTTTGCTTTGAATTACAGAGAGAACTTAACCCATGTCATGATGAAATCACACACCTTCTCCCCTCAGAACTACTCTTCCCTTATGTCCAGCTCTACAACCTCTCCCTTACCATCCCTCATATAACCACACATCAAGCCCTTCCATCACACCTTCTGAGAATTTCTCCAGCTTGTCCACTCTCTCCTCCTCATTTCAGGTTCTATCATATTTCACTCAGGCAAATATCCCCTGAGAAAAATCTACATTCAATCTCGTCCTGACTCTACTTACACAGATGACATAGTGATCTCTCTTAAACACAATTCTGATCATGTCATTCTCCTGCCTAAAATGACCGAATGATCTCCAAATCTCTCGGGAGACAGGCCAAAACCCTTAACGTGACCCATCTCATTCTGCTTTAGCCTCAGGTAGTACATTTCTTTAGCACACTGACTTTTAGGGTCCTTGAGTGCACCAAGTTCCCTTCTAACTAGAGTCCTTTGCACATACTATTTGCTCTGCTTGTAACATTGTTCCTGAAAATAATTAAATACTTATTCCTGTAAATTTTGGTCAAATGTTTGTATCTTTTTCATAGAATATAAGTTCCAGGAAGACAGGAACCAGTCTTTTCTAGCTCTTAACAAGACATACTTGAGACATAGACTATGCCCCAAAACTATCTATTGAAAGATAGGAAAGATAGGAAGAAAGGAAACAAGAACAAGAAGAAAGAAATACAGTATTACAAGCCTTAATTGGAATGAACATTTGATAAAGTGAAATTGATCCAACTATCAGTTCAGTTCAGTGTC
The DNA here is from genome assembly GCA_007570785.1 of Antilocapra americana. Classification (NCBI taxonomy): domain Eukaryota; kingdom Metazoa; phylum Chordata; class Mammalia; order Artiodactyla; family Antilocapridae; genus Antilocapra; species Antilocapra americana. The sequence goes on along the minus strand of ML660786.1, from coordinate 6,024,594 downwards.
TGGCTCTGCAACCCATGGACTGTAGCATGCCAGGCTTCCCTGTCCATCACCAACTCCCAGAGCTTGCCCAAACTTACGTCCATCAAGTCAGTGATGCCATCTAACCATCTCATCCTCTGTTGTCCCTTTCTTCCCCTGCTTTCAACTTTTCCCAACATTCGGGTCCTTTCCAATGAGTCAGTTCTTTGCATCAGGTGGTCAAGGTATTGGGGTTTCGGCTTTAGCATCAGGCCTTCCAATGAATATTAAGGACTGATTTTTCTTTAGGATGGACTGGTTGGATCTCTTTACAATCCAAGGGACTCTCAAGAGTCTTCGCCAACACCACAGTTCAAAAGCATCAATTCTTCAGCACTCAGCTTTGTTTCTGGTCCAACTCTCACATCCATAAATGACTACTGGGAAAACCATGGCTTTGACTAGATGGACCTTTGTTGGCAAAGTAATGTCTCTGCTTTTTGATATGCTGTCTAGGTTTGTTCTAGATCCAACTATAAACAACTGCAATTAATTGATCTTCAATTCCATTTCATTTTTGTTAAGGGGGGGTAAATAAACTTATTTTCTTAGTAGAGAAAGGAAACATTTAGAAAGAGGAGATTTGGAGCAGAGGTCTAAGTTTCTAGACTTTACTACACTTCATATTTTAACTCATTTACTTATCATGGAGTGAACGAAAAAGTTCCAACCCAAAACTCTGAGATAATTTCCTCCTGCCACTACAAATACAGCCAATCCCAGGTAGCATGATTTATCATGTTTTTAGTAAGCTGTTTTAATAATGGTGACTTAAAGTAGCAACTTTGGGGATAATGTATAACAATGAAAAAACCCTACTTATTCTTTTTATATTACCTTTGTGCTTTTTTTCTCCCCCAAATAGAGTTTTCTTTTGGTTTTCTGCTTTTTGGTTAATAAAAACACTGTATACATCCTGGCAGCCTTGTAGAAGTTATTGGTACAGAAGAGGGCAGTATAGGAGCACATCTCAGGATGAAAATACTGGGCTGCCTCTGGGTTCCCCTTGGAATGATGTGTGGCAAGGTCAGCTAGAGGAAGACTTCAGCAGTTTAGGAAGCTACAAGTTAAGAAGATATAGTAAGTATCAAGTCATTGAGTATCTCAAATTTGGAAAACACATGAAATTTTAAACATGTTGATTTTTATAAATTTTCTATTTGATGCTCATAAGCAGGAATACACACACTATTCTTGACAATGGTAGACCCTGGATTTTCTTACTTTGTTTTGTTAATGATCCATCCTTATTTTTATAGAAAAAGCAAAAGTGGTGAGTTTTAACAGGTTGGGTTTGTATTCATGACATAGACAGAGGAAGTTTAAGTATGAGCTATAAACATTTTTTATCCTTGCAAAGATCCCACCCAGGAATTTATTTTTATGTTATGTGGTCTCATGTTATTCTTATTTGGTTGAGTGAACTGGGAAGGTTACTGAACTTGGAGAAATAAATTCTGCAGTACTGTATGCCATGCATTATGAGCCACCAAAAATGAATCACAGAGGGGAAGCACATGCCAAACAATTCCAAAGATACCTCTATTGACCGTGAAGCAGTTCAGTGCAGTGTTCAGCTAGGATGAGGCCATCAAGTTAGAGTATGTAGCTTCAGTGGAATTTATATAAAGCTCTAAAGTCTGTAAAGCTTGACAGAATTGAGCTATCATTTTTTTTAAGGTTCCCTGTCACAGGAGGTTGTAGAAGTTGAAAGAAAGCAAGTAGGATGGCTTGGCTTATACACTTAGGTGTACCTATAGGTCAGTCTCACAGTTATTGCTAAAGGGTACTCATACCTATTTAATTACAGGGAAGTTTATGCAAGAGTGGTGCTGTCTGTGGTACCTGGAAGACTTTGATAGTTCCAGGTACTCAGGGAGAAAGTGAAATAACTGACTATTGGGTTACCGATGACATGAGGCCAAAGAAGCTTCCACAAAAAAATTATGTTGGAAAAAAGAATTTATTTTCTCTTGCATACTCAAAAATTAACTTTACCTCATGGTTTTATGAGAAGCAGATGATCTTTGGATGTTCATTTTGGAATATGATTTTGATAATAATAACAACCATAAAATAATAGCAATGATAACAATAATTACTTATATTGATAATAACAGAATTATACACTTCATAGAGTTTGAAACGTCAGATATTGACACTTCCAACCTTAGAAGCATATAAAATTGATGGAGGGTTATAACCATTGTCAGCCAAATACCATTGTCTGTGAATTCAATTTGGTTATAGCTTTTTTTAAAACTGTATTGAGAATCATTGTGCACACAGAAAATAGTAGAGACAAAGGTTCAACAAATGATTAAATATGTCTAAATAAAACAACTAAAAAAAGATTTTTTGATAAGTATAAAACAAGAATTCTAAGGGATAAGAAAGTACATTACAGTTAAAGTAGTATTCTGTTTCCCTTAGTGGTACATAAAACAATGCTGTATGTTAGAATCAGTGGTGTCTTAGGTTTGATAAAATATGACATTTTTATATCTCTTTTATGAGTGGAGAATCTGAGGCCAAGAAAGACCAAGAAAATTCCCAGGAAACATAATAGAATATAGTTTCTCATCTATCATAGTTTGCTGCATATTTTGAATTTCACTCTATTCTTACCTTCCTTTCCAATGAAAACTTCATTAACAGTTGTTCACATGCTTATAACTATTTAGTGAAAAAAGTTATACTTTTTAAAAAAACACCCAGCCTGCCTATTTCAAACATAGGAAGCAAGTAGCACTATGACGCTGTCACATCACAGAAACTGAATTCTGAAAAACCACAAGAATTAAAAAGTTTATTTTGGTTTATCATTAAATCAACCCATAGTTACAATAAATCTATGGAGATACAGAAAGTTCACAGAGTGAAATTGCTTTAAACACATAACAAAATTTAAATGTTAAACCTGTCCAAAACTTGATTGCCTGAACAGCATCCTTAAGTGCTCGACATTTCAAAAAATAAAAAAGCATAGATATAAAAGACATAAATCTAATATTTTGGCTCTTGCTTATAGCTCAAACAGTAAAGAATCTGCAAGCAATGCAGGAGACCTGGGTTTGATCCCTGCATCATGAAGATCCTCTGGAGAAGGTAATAGCAACCCACTCCAGTATTCTTGCCTGGAGAATCCCATGGACAGAGGAGCCTGGCGGGCTACAGTTTGTGGGGTCACAAAGCATCAGATACGACTCTGTGACTAACACTACTACTACTATTACCAACATTATATTCTCTTGTGTCAACAATTTCATGTCTCTTGTCTTTCCAAGTAGAGTCTCAGAGTGTGGGATGAAACTTGGAAGTCAATACACTTAGAAGGCCAATTGGCCCAATGAAACAAGCACCAGGCATATTTTGTATGATCATCTGACAGTTTTAATGTCCAAATAACCATCAGGCTTTGGATCTAGTTCAAATTCACACTTAGCCTTTACCTCTAGCAACCAGGTTCCAGAAGCATCCTCATTTATCACATTCCTACAAAGGAGAAATTTTCAGGTGCTGTGGGCATGCATCATTATGTAAGCCAAGATTTTGTTTGATCCTGTTCAGTGCAAACAGAGATGGAATTCAATTTGAATATTGGCATTTGAAAGAAAGAGGCATATTACTCTGTGACCTTGAGGATAACTTCCTGCTGGAGAGGGAGAAGCTATCTCATGTTAGGTTCTGGAGTTAAAGGCATTACTTCCTGCAAGGTGCAGAGCTATTTGCAAATTGTGTGTGACTCTGCATTACTGAGCAACGTAAATAACTCTGTATTTTACCCCCTGACAGTTTACTTGGGATAAATGGACAAGGCAGGGGTTTCTCAGAGTGATACAAAGTATGAAAATACTATTTTCTTTACATTTCACCAATTAGATAGTCACTTATTCTAACCAACATCTCTTTGGATTAACAATTTGCTTTAATCAGAGAGATGGGTGTGTGTGTGTGTGTGTGTGTGTGTGTGTGTGTATGTGTTAGTCAGCCATGCCCAACTCTTTGCAACCCTATAGACTGTATCCCGCCAGGCTTCTCTGTCCTTGGAATTCTCCAGGCAAGAACACTGGAGTGGATAGCCATTTCCTTCTCCAGGGAGTCTTCACCACACAGGGATTGAACTCAGCCTTCTGCTTTTCAGGCAGATTCTTTACTGTCTGAACCATCAGGGAAGCCCATTCAGAGAGAAACCCAGCTAAAATAATTTCCAGAGGAAAGGAGTTTTAATTTCAAGGAAGAATGTCAATCCCAATCTTCCAACTCATCCCACTACCCACTCTTTCCTCCTTAATATTCACATATTTGTTCTCTATGTCTATATCTCCATTTCTGCTTTGTAAATAAGATCATCTATACCAGTTTTGTCAGATTCCACACATATGAGATAATATACAATATTTGTATTTTCTCTTTCCAACTATACTATCTATAAAATAAATAACAAATGAAAACCTGTTACCGAGTCCAAACTCATCCTCCTCATTGCAGGATAAGTCATTGAATCTGAGATGAGGTGTTGGGACTAGGAAGGGACTAGCAAGTTTTGCCAAGCACCTGGTGGGTGCTGTGTGTGCCACACAAAGAATTCAAGAATATCATAGTACTTCACAGGTGAGCAGGGTCACGTCATCTCCCAGAGGCAGGCCATTATGTATGCTTATAATGACAAAAGCAGGAAGATAAAGGGTTAAAGTCACAGAAACAGATCCCCTGTAAATTCAAATTGACCCTTCCAGGCTACAAACCTACTGTATAGCACAGGAAACTCTCCTCAATCCTCTCTGGTGAAATAAATGGGAGTGAAGTGAAAGTCGCTCAGTCAGACTTTCGGACATGAGAGTCTGAAATGCAGTTCTTGGGTTCAGTCTCAAAAACAACAGAATCATCTCTGTTCATTTCCAAGGCAGACCATTTAATGTCACTGTAATCCAAATCTATACCCCAATCAGTAAAGCTGAAGATGCTGAAGTTGAACGGTTCTATGAAGACCTATAAGAACATCTAGAAGTAACACCAAAAAAAAAAAGATGTCCTTTTCGTCATAGGGGACTGGAATGCAAAAGTAGGCAGTCAGGAAACACCTGGAGTAATAGGCAAATTTGGCCTTGGAGTACAGAATGAAGCAGGTCAAAGGCTAACAGAGTTTTGCCAAGAGAACGCACTGGTCATAGCAAACACCCTCTTCCAACAGCAGAAGAGAAGACTCTACACATGGACATCACCAGATGGTCAATACCAAAATCAGATTGGTTATATCTTTGCAGCCAAAGATGGAGAATCTCTATACAGTCAGCAAAAATAAGACCAGGAGCTGACTGTGGCATGAACTCCTTATTGCCAAATTCAGATTTAAATTAAAGAAAGTGGGGAAAACCATTAGAGATCATCCAGGTATGACCTAAATCACATCCCTTATGATTATACAGTGAAAGTGAGAAATAGATTCAAGGGATTAGATCTGATAGACAGAGTGCCTGAACAACTGTGGATGGAGGTTCGTGACATTGTACAGGAGGCAGTGATCAAGACTATCCCTGTGAAAAAGAAATGCAAAAAGGCAAAATGGTTGTTTGAGGAGGCCTTACAAACAACTATGAAAAGAGAACCTAAAGGCAAAGGAGAAAAGGAAAGATACACTCATTTGAATGCAGAGTTCCAAAGAATAGCAAGGAGAGGTAAGAAAGCCTTCCTCAGGGATCAATGCAAAGAAATAGAGGAAAACAATAGAATGGGAAAGACTAGAGAGCTCTTCGAGAAAATTAGAGACATCAAGGGAGCATTTCATGCAAAGATGGGCACAATAAAAGACAAAAATGGTATGGACCTAACAGAAGCAGCAGATATTAAGAAGAGGAGGCAAGAATACACAGAATAACTATACAAAAAAGATCATGACCCAAATAACCACGATGGTATGATCAGTCACCTAGAGCCAGACATTATGGAATGCAAAGTCAAATGGGCCTCAGGAGACATCACTACGAACAAAGCTAGTGGAGGTGATGGAATTCCAGTTGAGCTATTTCAAATCCTAAAAGATGATGCTGTGAAAGTGCTGCACTTAGTATGCCAGCTAATTTGGAAAACTCAGCAGTGGCCACAGGACTGGTTAAGGTCAGTTTTCATTCCAATCCCAAAGAAAGACAATGCCAAAGGATACTCAAACTACTGCACAATTGCACTCATCTCACATGCTAGCAAAGTAATGCTCAAAACTTTCCAAGCCAGGCTTCAACAGTACCTGCGTGGAGAACTTCCAGATGTTCAAGCTGGATTTAGAAAAGGCAGAGAAACCAGGGATCAAACTGCCAACATCCACTGGATCTTTGAAAAAGCAAGAGAGTTCCAGGAAAACATTTACTTTGCTTTATTTACTATGTCAAAGCCGTTGACTATGTGGATCACAACAAACTGTGGAAAATTCATCAGGAGATGGGAATACCAGACCACTTGAACTGCCTCCTGAGAAATGTGTATGCAGGTCAAGAAGCAACTGGACATAAAACAACAGACTGGTTCCAAATTGGGAAAGGAGTACGTCAAGGCTGTATATTGTCACCCTGCTTATGTAACTCTTGTGGAGAGTACATCATACGAAATGCTGGGATGGAAGAAGCACAAGCTGGAATCAAGATTGCTGGGAGAAATACCAATAACCTCAGGTATGCAGATGACACCACCCTTATGGCAGAAAGTGAAGAACTAAACAGCCTCCTGATGAAAGTGAAAGAGAAGAGTGAAAAGTTGGCTTAAAACTCAACATTTGGGAAACTAAGATCATGGCATCTGGTCCCATCACTTCATCGCAAATAGATGGGGAAACTGTGGAAACAATGAGAGACTTTATGTTTTAGGGCTCCAAAATCACTGCAGATGGTGATTGCAGCCATGAAATTAAAAGATGCTTGCTCCTTTGGAGAAAATTATTACCAACCTAGACAGCATATTAAAAAAGCAGAGACATTACTTTGCCAACAGAGGTCAGTCTAGCCAAAGCTATGGTTTTTCCAGTAGTCATGTATGGATGGATGTGAGAGTTGGACTATAAAGAAAGCTGAGCACCGAAGAATTGATACTTTTCAACTGTGATGTAGGAGAAGACTCTTGAGAGTCCCTTGGACTGCAAGGAGATCCAATCAGTCCATCCTAAAGGAGATCAGTCCTGAGTGTTCATTGGAAGGCCTGATGCTGAAGCTGAAACTCCAATACCTTGAACCACCTGATGGGAAGAACTGACTCATTGGAAGGGACTCTGATGCTGGGCAAGATTGAAGGCAGGAGGAGAAGGGGACAACAGTGGATGAATTGGTTGGATGACATCACATACTCATTGGACATGAGTTTGAGCAAGCTCCAGGAGTTGGTGATGGACAGGGAAGTCTTGTGTGCTGCAGTCCATGGGTGGCAAAGAGTCGGACACGACTGAGAGGTTGAACCTAACTGATACTCCAATAAAAATATTTCAAAAATAAAGGAAGAATGAAGAAAACAGAGAGGAGGCAGCAGAAGTGGGAGGAACAGTATTTGCAAATATCTTTTGATCTATCGGATGCCAACAATATGACTTTCTTCATATTCGGTTTTCTTGTGCTCGTTGAAATTCTAGTAAAATCCCTTGGAAGTTTCATGTACATAAATTAGGCCATTTAATCAAGAATTCAAGTAAACCAAGTTTAAATGCATTTCTTGTCATTTACAATATAATTTATATGCAGTTTTTCTTTCTGCATAAGGAATCAAATTCTTGGTTATGTTGGCCATACAGAATTATTTGTCTAATATTGTCTTGGCTCAGTTAGGAACATAAGAGTTCTTTGTAACTTAAATTTTAATGTATACACTTCATGGATTTTTAAATTATTCTGTTTAGAATAACTTTCTGGGCTGAGGATTATATAGGTCAGCCTTAGAGGGAGATGTGCTTCGCTAACCTAAAAGGATGAAGAAATATCAGTGCTCAGAGGATATAGAAACCTATTCTTGCTTAAGTTTGCATTTTCACTCTGGCTATAAATAGCCTCACTTAAATGAAAGGGTGCATTCCAAGTCATCCTCTGTAGCAGATGAAGACTTTAGCACACTGTGTCTACTTTATTGGTCTGGTTATTTAAGGTTTCGTTGTAGGCTGACATATGACAGAGTTCCCATTTAAATCTTAGAAATAAAGAGCTTCAAAAGCAACCTTATTAAGGTTAGAAGAATGAACTTACAGTGTCTGTGTTTGGAGTAAAGGTAATGAGATACCCAGTCAATTGCTCACTAAATAGCTTGTCATCTCTGTGTCTGTTGTTGGAGCTCTACCAATGGACCATTCCATTGCAAGTAATGATCATGATTCTCAAATTTTAAGGTATTTAAATATAAGATATCATACTATCACTTCTTAAGTAGCAGTTTGAAGGCCTCTTAAATAAACATCCTATTAAACATGTTTTATTAGACATATTACATAGATGGATGAGGTTATGAGCTCAGTAGTGAATCACCAAACTTATCTAAAAGCTACAGAAAAATTTGGAATTAATTTGGCATGTTCCCTCTCTTTTCATTTACAAGTAGATTCACAAGTTTTAATATGGTTTATGTGCCATATTAGTTTGAGTCAAGTTTAGGTACATGGCTGAATAGAAATCTTGACATAAAATGTAGACTTAATCACTATCCTCCAGAAGCAAGAACTGGCATATTTAATCACATCATTATTGTAACAACAGTATAAGCAAATGAAGACATTCAGGACCAAGTTGAAGGTCTACAGGTAGAAAAATTTAAATAAATCACTTGGCTTTTTCAGTTGTTACTCTCTTTATTGCAAAGTGGCTGGTTGTTTCTCACATTTTACAATTCAAACCTTAATATAGTTACACTGCTCATTCACCCAGCTCACTAACTAATGATGTTTACTAGTTTTACTGCAAGCATTTTGCCCAGAGAAGTTAGTACTGTGCTGCCATTAATAACACCCCTGGAAGGTGGTGACTGGTGGATCCTAGAGAACCAAGTTCAATCTGAAAACAGTATTATACTTGGCAACGCAAGATGAACCCACACTTCTGTGTTTGTGACCTACAGGGCAATATTTGCTTTGTTCCTAATTAGTGAAGCAAAGAGAAAATAGGACAGTACAAAAACTAAAATTGTCATTAAATGTTATGAAGCATGTAGAAAGAAAGGAAGTGAATGCTGCTGCTGCTGCTGCTAAGTTGCTTCAGTCGTGTCCGACTCTGTGCGACCCCCCGGACCGCAGCCCACCAGGCTTCGCCGCCCCTGGGATTCTCCAGGAAAGAACACTGGAGTGGGTTGCCATTTCCTTTTCCAATGCACCAGGCTCCTCCATCCATGGGGTTTCCCAGGCAAGAATACTGGAGTGGGTCGCCATTGCCTTCTCCGGAAGTGAATGCAATGGTGAGTAACTGAGGAAAGTCAAAGATTCTATTTAGAAAAAAGTGCGAAAGGAAGAGAAAATGTTACAAAAGTTAGTTGAAGAGAAACATTATTTTTTTAATACCAAGAATCAAATACTTATAGACAGGTAAATAGAGCAATCATTTTATTGTTATCTCCATTATTAGGCTTTGAGCTAAAGGCAAAAAATCTTTCTTGTTACTAGAAATAAATTTATAATCTAGTAGAATATACCATTGACATCAAAATAAAAATATATTGCTTTAGAGGATTTAATTGTAACATTTCATGAGCACAATTATTTGGCCATGAATTTCCATGTATTGAGTATGGTTTATTCAGGTATTATACAAAATTACGAGAAGAACAATATCAAGTTTGGTTATTCTCAGTGGAAGTTAATGTATCATTTTTATCCCTATGCATCTGTGAAAACATTCAAGAAAATGTTTCTTCCATATACTTCTATCCTTGTCTACACATTTCCCCTTGTTGTGGTATTAGTCTCTGCTATCAGTTGTTATCAATTGCTCAAGACTGCTTTGAGCAATTTTGTCCAATCTTGCTGACCAACAAATATTTACTGGGTGGAAAGTCCTGTTTTTTTGGTGCTATAGGTGAAAAATTTAAAAGCATAGCATATAGTTTCTTTCATTGAAATCAGAACTTTTATGTATGTGAAACAGTGATAGTATGAGTATTGATGGAGAGATCAGGGTAGGCTGGTGCAGAGCAGAGTCAAGTAAACATCTACAGAAGATACACAAGAAATGAGCAACTGGTTGCCCCTAGGAAAGGACACTGGGAATTTGAAGTAGAAGGAGATTTCTGATTTTCATTGTATACCCTTTTATGTGGCTGTAATTACTTACCTGTGTCCATATCACTTTTAAATTAAATATGTTTCCCCCCTATTTGTTGGTCACATGCATTACGCAGGGATCGAACCCACGCCCTCTGCAGTGGAAGTGCTGTGTCTTAACCACTGGACTGCCAGAGAAGTCCCTAACTATGCTTTCGAAAGGTGGTAGAAAGCTAGATTGTGAGGAAACTTGAATTCCAAGCTTGAATTCCAAGGAGTTTTAATTTTTCTCTATAAGCTCTGGGAACACAAAGACAATTTTAAATTTGTTAATATTATAAAAAATAATTGTACTACAATTTCGGAAAGACTGGAGCAAAGAACAATGAGATGAAAATGCCTAACACATCAGACAGTTTATGGTATAATTTTCTTTACTTTCAGATTATTGATATGATACATTTAAATTTTTTTATAGAGCAGCATTATTGGGATATAATCCACCCATGAACAGTATGTGATTTCAAGTATTTTATGAACAGTATGTGATTTCAAGTATTTTTCATATAGTCAGAGGTGTATGCTATAGTCAATTTACACATTGCATCACCTCAAAAAGAATCCCTATGCCCTTTAACTCTCACCTCTCGTTCACTCTAAGCAATCGTTGAGCCCTAAGAAACTGCACTTTTTGTCTCTACAGATTTGCCTGTTCTGGAGTTACATGTAAATGGAATCATATAGTATGTGAACTTTTGGGACTGGCTTATTTCACTTACCATAATGTTTCAAGGCTCATGGTATTGTATTATGTAACATTACACCTTTCCTTTTTCTGGGCAAATAGTATTCTGTTAAATGGATATATTACATTTTGTTTATCCACCTGTCAGTTGATGAATATTTGTGTTGCTGCCACTTTTTGGCTATTATGAATAATGCTGCCATAAAAATTCATGTACAGGTTTTTATGGACCTAAGTTTTCATTTCTATTGGCTATATACCTAGGAGTGGAAATGCTGCTTCATACGGTAAGTCTATGTTTGTTTGTTTGAGGAATTGTCAAACTACTTTCCAAAGCAGCTACACTCTCTACATTCCACCAGCAGTATCTGAAGTTTCTGACTGCTTCACGTCCTCACCATCTCTGGAAACTGTCTGTCTTTTGATTCTAACTATGCTTGTGGGTATGGATTGGTACCTCATTGTGGTTTTGATTTTCAGTTCCTTGATGACTAAAGGTTTTGAGCATCTTCTTATGTGCTTGTTTGCCATTTGTATGTTTTTCTTGAAGAAATGCCTATTCAACATCTTTTCCTATTTTAAAAATTGGATTGCTTGTCTTTTTGTTGTTGAGCTGTAAGGCCTTTTCATATTATGGATATGATTACTTTAAAACACAGTTTTTTTCTCCCACTCTGTGTAATATTACTTTCTTCATGGTATCCTCTGAAACACAAAAGTCTTCAGTTTTGAATACTTTCAAATTATCTATTTTTACCTAGTGTTGCTCATTCTGTGGTGTCATATTTAAAATTCCATTGCCAAATTTGAAGTCATGATTTACCCCTGTGTGGTCTTATAGTTTTATACCTTGAGCATTTACATTTAGGTCTTTGATCTATTCTGAATTAATAGTTTGTGTATGGTGTGGGATGAGGATTAAATTACTTTCTTTCTCTTTGTTTTTTTTTTTTTTTACATGCGATTACCCAGCATCCTTTGTTGAGAAGACTATTCTTTTCTCATTAAAAGTCTGAGCACTCTTGTTGAGAATCAGTTGACCATAGACACATGACTTTATTTCTGGACATTCAAGTGTATTTAGTTGGCCCACACGTCTTGATTACTGTTGCTTTGTAAGTTTTGCAATTGGAAAGTGTGAGTTTGTTTTGGCAATCTGTGTCTCTTGTAATTCCACAGGTGTCTAGACTCAGTTTGTCAATTTCTAGAAAAAAAGCTGATATTCTAATAAGGATCGCATAGATCAGTTTGGGGAGTATCTGTATTTTCCATCCTCTTTAATTTCAATAGTATTTTGTAGTTTTCAGAGTATGTTTAGTACTCCTTTCGTTAAATTTATCACTGCTTTATGCTTTTTGATGTTACTGTAAATGAATGGCTCTCTTAGTTTCACTTTTAGATTGTTCATTGCTAGTGTATAGTAACACAGCTGATTTCTTAAAATATCGATCTTATATCCTGCAACCTCACTGAACTCATACATTAGTTCTAATAATTTATAGTGTACTCTTAATTTAAAAAAACAAAAGCAAGAAATGCTTACCTGCTTGAAGACACTGCTTGGGGAGAAGAGAAGGTGACAGGCGCCGTAGTCGTATCAGAGTCTGGTTTGTTTGTATTCCCTCTCACCTCCCTAGACATGGCACCCTCATTGTCAGTTCCCTGGCGCAGAACCAGCCTACCCAAATGTGTCAATTCAGCTCATGGCGGTCACTTAACCCTTGTGTATCGAGGTCGAGCATACTTGGTTTCTGAATCAAAATCTGAAAGGAAAGAATGACGAAAGAAATTCTGAATAGAAACCCTATATCCCAGACATTTATATATCTTTGCTTCTCTGCCTTTTACACGTGCTCTTACTGAAGCATGTTTTACTTTCCAGCAAGCACGTGCTTTCCAGAGAGAAAATTGCTGGCTAATTTGAGTTAGCTTGCTGCTGCTGCAGCTTAGTCGTTTCAGCTATGTCCGATTCTTTGAGACCCCATGGACTGTAGCTGACCAGGCTCCTCTGTCCATAGGAGTTCTCCAGGCCAGAATACTGGAGTGGATTGCCATGTCCTCCTCCAGGGGATCTCCCCAACTCAAGGACTGAACCCTGGTCTTCCACATTGCTGGTGAATTTTTTATTGTCTCAGCCACCAGGGAAGCCCTGAGTTAGCTTACTACTTACTATTCACTTTGTAATATCCAGTTGGTCATTATTTCTTAGTATGAAGACTGAGAATGAAAAATTAGATCACTTCTAAGGTTGTGTATTAGCTTCTCAACATCATTTTATTTTTCTAACTTTTTCATGTGCAAATATTTGCCAGTGTGATAGGTAATCATGACTCTTTTCCTGGTATTGACTTTTAGTTTCAAACTCTGCTTTTCTCATTTGAGTCTCTTGAAGCACATGTTGTTTTTCATATTACAACATTGTGACTTGCCAAAAATGGTTTTAGGTTCAATGTCTTATTTTTGTATTTCATTGTAATTACCTTGAAAAGTGTTTATTGGTCCTCTCTTCTCTCCTAATTAAGTCTTAGGATTTAACTTTAATCTTTGAAACATATTCTTTATCAAATTTTTAAGCAGATATATATAATTCTATTTGCAGTATTTAGAATCTTTTCCCTCTATAGACAAGCCTGAAAACTTGAACTTCAAGATTTCTAGAACCTCAAAATTTACTAACTTGGTGATACATTCAAAAGAATTAAATTATTGTACAGTATCCCAAACTGGGCTTCTTCGTGGCTCAGTTGTTGAAAAATCTGCCTACAATGCAGAAGGCTGGGTTTGACCCCTGGGTCAAAAAGATCCCCTGGGTAAAGAATTGACTACCCACTCCAGTATTCTTGCCTGGAGAATTCCATGGATGGAGGAACCTGGCAGGCTACAGTCCATGGCATAGCAAAGAGTCAGGCATGACTGAGTGATTAACACACACACACCAAACTACCACCTTTATTCTCACTTTTAAAAAGTGTCTAGGAGGAGCTGGGATAGAAGGGGAAGCGTCCTGAGTTTGGAACCAGCCATCAGAAAGTATAGAAAGCAAATACTTAAAATAGAAATGTGAAAAAATGGGCTATTATTTTTTTTTTAAGGACAGAATCAAGCTATGTAAAACCCATTACAAGAGTAGTGCCAGATGTCATCATCATTCTCGCCGTCATCCTCTCTCCTCAAATGCTCAGGAAATGAAAATTAGAGAGTGGTGGGTGGCTGACATAGAGATGTTTTTGTTTGTTTCACTATTGAACTTTAAGGAAAATGAAAAAAAAAAGTCCATCTCAAGTTTACATGATCTGTGACTATGAAGAATGAAATGTTAAACAGGTTTATTTAGTTGCTATGTAAACAGGTATAGAAAACAGCTTATTAATCAATGTGATTCTCCAGAAATATAAAGTATTAGAACAATCTGAAGATATTAATGGCTTTCATCTCCCAGTATTTCAACTCAAAGCTTTGGGGAAAAGTGAGTTTTCTGTGTTTTTAAGAAGGAAATAGGCAGGTGGGTCAGATCCTATCTCTTTCTTTTTCCCTCGGTGTCCCGACTGAAGCAGAATCTGAGACTGCCTGCTCTTTTTACCTGCACTGTCAGCGCAGTCAGCAGCCGCAGCCTGAATAGCTTGGGGCAGGAGGTGCGAGCACATGGCAGCCCCTTCTGAACATCAGCTAATTCGTGCTCTGGCTGTAGCCTTGGGAACCCGAGAAATCCCAGACAGATGCTTTTTCTAAATGTAAGGGAGAACGTAAAATCTGATTCTCCTAAAAAAGGAGATAAAAATAAAAAGTACATCTGTGTATTTGAATCCAGCGTGAGGAAGGTAACAATGAAGATTTCATTAGCAAATTTAAACACCTCGGTGCAGGCTCCTGATAATTAGATTTTTCAGCTACTTTATGCAAATTTATCTAGTCATTTTTTTTTCCAATTTTCTTTCCAAAATGAAGTACCACAAACTAAAGTTTATACCTATACATACATGTATGTATTGTATACTCAGTTGTGTCCGACTCTTTGTGACCCCATGGACTGTAGCCTGCCAGGCTTCTCTGTCCATGGGGTTCTCCAGGCAAAAATGTTGGAGTGAGTTGCCATTTCTCCCTCCAGGGGATCTTCCTGACTCAGGGATTGAACCCATGTGTCTTGTGTCTCCTGCACTGGCAGGCTGATTCTCTACCACTGCACCACCTGGGAAGCCCTGCATGTGTGTGTGTGTGTGTGCATGCGTGTGTGCTAAGTCACTTCAGTCATGCCTGGGACTCTGACCCCATGGACCATAGCCTGCAAGCATCCTCTGTCTGTGGGATTTCCCAGGCAAGAATACTGGAGTTCTCTGGGGATCTTCCCAACCCAGAGATTGAACCTGCGTCTCTTAGGGAGGGTTCGTTACCACTAGAGCCACCTGGGAAACCTATAAACAACTAGTATGAATAAGACAAGGTAACATACTGTTTAATTTTCAGTCAAGCATTCAACCAAGCTTCATAGCCACTTCCTATGTGCCAGCATTGGGAATCTGAGAGGATGCTGTTGTGTGCTGTAGTTCTGATAGAAAAGGTATAGACATCCGAGTTGGGCGTCTTTGAGTTGGGTTCATGGCTTCACTCCTGGTAATCATGTATTCTTAGAAATTTTTTTCACAGATAAAAAGAATCTGCTCCCTATCAAGCCTTCAGAAGGATTTTGATATTGGGGTTTCCTCCTGGGCCCTGAGTAGGAGAAACACTTGTGTGCACACAAACAGTGGTGGAATCAGACCACATGGTTCCCGAATCCCTGCTTCTGGAGAGAGTGAAATTTTTGTGAGAAGCAAAAGGTTGCTCTTATTTCAGTGTGTTAGTTTACTATGGCTGCCATCATAAAATACTGCAGTCTGGGTAGCTTAAAGGATAGAAATTAGTTTTGTCATTGTTCTGGAAGCTGGAAGTCCAAGTCGTAGTGCTAAAATAGTTGGTTTCTGGTGAAACGTCTCTTCTCGGCTTGTTTACAGCCTTCCATTAATGTGGCCTCACATGGCTTTTTGCTTTTGTTTTTGCTGTGAGTATGTGCTCCTAATGCGTCTTTGTCTTCTTCTAAGGTTACCAGTTGTATTGGATTAAAGCCTCACTCTTATGACCTCACTTAACTTTAATTATCACCTTGAGGACCCTATCTCCAAATACAGTCACACTGGGGGCTAGGGCTCCTATGTATGAATTTTTATTGGGACACAATTCAGTCTATAAAATTTAGTAAAGGTATTTATTCTTTTGTAGAATATGGGGTAAACTGTAACCTGGCAACTACTATTTATCCAAAGTCTCTTTTCACAAATCTCACTGTCAATCACACACACACACACACACACACACACTCATACTCACAGCCCTCAGACACATAGACATCCCTGCCTATCTCACAGCTGTACTCATAGCCTTGGTTTATGTTGTCTCCATTTCTGAATTTTATTTTTAAAAATATTTTCTTGGCCATACCACATGATTCGTGGGATTTTAGCTCCCCAATCACAGCCCTTGCATTGGAAGCACTGAGTTTTAACCACTGGCCCACCAAGGAAGTCTCCATTTCTGAATTTTACACCAGTGTTTCTAATAACCATAATTCATGGTTAGTGATTGACAATTTATTTTTCCAGAACAAAGTTTTTTTTTTTCATTTTACAAATTTGGCTTGATGATAATAATCATTATTTTCATCTTATTTGATAATAATACTGCTACTATTATTCTTTATTGAGTCCCAAGGATCATGCTTCCTTTATAACCTTAACCTCCATCTTACAAAGGAAGAGATAAGCTTTGAGAAGTAGAGAGTTGCCTGAGGCCTCAGAGCTGGTAAATTCCATGCTGCCTCACTCAAGGCCAGAGCTCTTAACCTCATACAGCAGAAATTTAACATACCAAGGTCATAGAGTCAAAGCTATAGTTGTTTTCAGTAGTCATGTACAGATGTGAGAGTTGGACCATAAAGAAGGCTGAGCGCTAAAGAGTTGATGCTTTTGAACTGTAGTGCTGGAGAAGACTCTTGAGAGTCCCTGGCACAGCAAGATCAAACCAGTCAATCCTAAAGGAGATCAGTCCTGAGTGTTCATTGGAAGGACTGATGTTGAAGTTTCAGCTCCAATACTTTGGCCACCTGATGTGAACAGCCATTTCACTGGAAAAGACCCTGATGCTGGGAAAGATTGAAGGAAGGAGGAGAAGGGGATGACAGAGAATGAGATGATAGGATGACAGCACTCAATGAACATGAGTTTGAGCAAACTCCTAGTTAAGGGCAGGGAAGCCTGGCTTGCTGCAACCCATGGGGTCGCAAAGAATCAAACACTACTGAGCAACTGAACAACAACAACAATGAGTTTTAGAGAGCCCTGACAAATCTCCTTCATCTTTATCTTACAAGTGGGTTTCCTCTATTCAGTCTTAGTTAGATTTTTCAGCCTATCCCTGAGTCAGTGAAGCACTGGGTAGAAGCTCATGTCTGTATGTTATTAAAATATTTTAGACTGTTTATTTCCATCATGTTTACAACTGCTCATTTGTAATCTCTCCCCTCCCTGTCTGTCATGGCTCTGCCCCAGAAGGACTACGAAGATGAATAAAACACAATTCCTGGGCAAAACTCAAAATGCAACTAGGTAGTAGATGTATCTGATTATTTAAAATACAGTCAGTTCACACTGTTGTGGCAGTAATAAAATAAAAATAGACAGAAATATCTGGGGTGGCCATAAAATAGTTTATTCTGGAATAGCTTTGAGGCATAAATGGAAGGTAAGTAAAAGTTTGCCAGGCAAGGCAGAAGGTGTTCCAGGTTTGAGCACAGCGTGTTTCTATGTTATGGTATTTGTTTAACGGTGGGTTTTTGTTTTGTAACATTTAAAAAAAGAACTAATGTACGTTGGCCCTGTCCCTTCTACATCCTCACTCCTCTCCTCCCCCCCCCCCCCCCCCCCTAGCAGTACTAGCGTTTCCTGCTCTGCAGGTATGTTCTCCAGGTGAAAACAAAGTGCCAGGCATTCGATAACTAAACACCCTGGCAAATTTAGGATCATATAAATTGGATGTACACTGATAACAACTATGGAATGCTTTTACCTTACTGCACATAAATAGGAATGGATAAACATCGAAAATTAAAGTATCAATTATTAATTAAACCACCAATGTGTGCTGTGCTGTGCTTAGCTGCTCAGTCATGTCTGATTCTTTGTGACCCCATGGCCTGTAGCCCTCCAGGGACCTCTGTCCATGGGGATTCTTCAAGCAAGAATACCGGAGTGGGTTGCCGTGCCCTCCTCCAGGGGATCTTCCCAACCCAGGAACTGAAACAGGGTCTCCTGAATTGCAGGCAGATTCGTTACCAGCTGAACTACCAGGGAAGCTGTTAAATCAGAATGCTTCCTGTAACTCCCATTCCTTGGCTGGGGGAAAACAAAATATTCACCCACCCAGTATGAAAGGCCTCTCATTTATTCCCTACTCACATATGATTAGTTTGAGGTTTATTAGAACTGGGCTTATTTTACAAATGAGGAATTTTATTCCTGCATGACTTCTAGCACAACAAATAATCCTGTTTTCGAGGTCATAGACTTCATCTTTCCTGACAGCCTGGTACAAGCCCCTTAGCTGCTCTTAACCCAGGTCAGTAGATCTCTCTCTCCATCTGTTTTTCTCCATCTTTGCTCTAGTCTTAGGTACAAGGCATCAATCTTTTGATAATGATATCCTTTCTGTCTGTGCCCTGGTCTCTTCCCACTCCTGCTCTCATAAAACCTTCCCACCATTATCTTCAAATTGCTGACTTCCTGCTGAAAAAGCAGAGCCACTGGGGCTGGGAAGAAAGCAGAGGGGAATGAGATAACTAGGGAACTTCTTAACGCTCTTTCCTCGCACACATCTCATCCTCCAGATAAATATGTCTCTGGTCACTTCTGTGACAGGTTCCTTCTGTAAATGTCCAGCTCTGGCAGCGAGGGAGCAGAACAGTTTGAACCTGAGGGCAAATTGGAAAAGTGGGAGGAGCAGAAAGGCCTGGATAAGATGAACAGTGGAAAATGAGAATTTGGGACATTTTCATGGACATTCACATGGAACACTGGCAGCAGGAAACAGATCTACTGAAAAAAAACATCTAAAAGGCAAATATGTAGTATGCAAGTATAGGCTAAGTAAATATCTGCCAGGAAATCAACTTGTGGTGTTAGTTCAGTAATAGTTGAAATGAAGACTACCTGGGTTAACCTTTGGACAGACATTCTTAGGATCAAAGAAAGGAACTGAAGAGTCACACCAGCTGACTGCAGTGTTCTGTGGGAAGAGGAAAAGTAAGGGAGGAGAGCTCTCATTTTCTGGCGATAACAGAGTTAGTGCTTTAAGCAGGGATTTCTGAATCTGGCTGATCATTGGAATCATCTGAGAAGCTTTTAAAAAATACATTATGTGGCCTTCCGTGGCCCTATTTAGTCCAGAATCTCTAGCTGTGAGACTGTGAGATCCAGGAATATATATATATTATGTATATACATAAAATTGTCATCTCAATTACTTGAGGTACTTTTCCAATGATTCAGACAACCAGTAATTTGGGAAAATCACATTGTCCTGTCATCTTTTCCATAAGTCAATGAGGGAGGTTAAGGAGGGTATGCCTGCTACATGACAGCTTTGGAGACATGTGTGAGAGGCTGCAGTGCAGTGGAGAGTGAATTTTGTGCAAACGGGTCATGTGGTTAATGAAATAACAGAGAGGAGCACGCTCATTAGGGCTCAGCCTGTGGGGCCGCATCTGCCGGGTGGAGCATACCTGCTCTCTCTCTGCTCACCGCTCTGCTGCGCTGGCTTCGGGCTCTGTGGAGAGGATGGTTACGGCTGATGGGTGTTATAACAGAATGTTCCATCAGGCTGACCATCCTTTTCAGATAAATCCTGGGACGTGGATGCAGAGGAGAAGCCGGACGGAAGTCAGATTCTTGAGGTTGATTCTTGGTCCCGTCCCTTGCTGCCCTGTGACCTTAGGCACATTCCCTAAGCTCCATAGACCTCAGAATCTTCAGATGTAAAATGAGGATTATAATACTCTCTCCTTCATGTATACTGGTGTGAGGATTCAATGAGAAAATGCATGTAAAGAGCTTAGAATCGTGTCCAGGGACAGGTTATGTGCTCAGTAAGGAGGTACACACTTCTTGAAGAATTCTCCAGTCCATTCCCTAATGTACAGTGGCAAATTGACAGACTAGAGGGGTTATAGGCATGAGAGCACAGAGCTGGTGAGCGGTAGGTTTGGGCTTTACATTCAAGCCTGACTGACTTTAAGCCTGTGCCCTTCTTGCCGCTCAGCAGTGACTCCTGGCCGCAAGAGATTTATTCAAGTCAGAGGCGGTCGAAGCATGGTAGGGTGAGGGCCCCAAAGAAGACAAAGATGGCACCTGATAGAACTGAAAAGGATAGATTACAAAATCCCTGCAATTACCTCTCCCTTCCCGAACAATTCAGAAATTGAAGGAGATGAAAACACAGGGGAAATTTGCAACTAAAATAGAAACTACTGAGGGAGTTACTTTCTCTTGGTAGAAAATATGCTGTGACCAGGAACTCGGAAATTTTTCAATTACTGAGAAAGATACGTAGTGGAAGAACAGATGAAGAATCAGTTTAGAATTCCAGGGGAACAACTGGCTATATAAGAATGGAAAAATAATCACAAGATATTACTCTGCCCTGTAGTAAACAACAAGCAGCTCTGGGCTCTCAGCTCCCTGTGCACGCGTGCTGAGTAAGCCGCTTCAGTCGTCTCCAACTCTGGGGACCTACGGTTTGTAGCCCGATTAAAATACAGCACCTATTAAGAATAGAGTTTCTGGTTTTCCAAGTGTTCGATGAAAGCAAAACAC
Source organism: Antilocapra americana (assembly GCA_007570785.1). Classification (NCBI taxonomy): domain Eukaryota; kingdom Metazoa; phylum Chordata; class Mammalia; order Artiodactyla; family Antilocapridae; genus Antilocapra; species Antilocapra americana. The sequence continues at coordinate 6,003,725 of ML660786.1, read as the reverse complement.
ACAACGTAAGAGTTCTGAGTTTAAGCTTTTTCTCAGGGATCTCAGTGAGGACCCATACATAGCCCAGGAAATAGCTTCTCAATAGCTCTGAGGGAATTGTTCAAAGAGGTAGGGGGAGAAACTAGTTTCATGTGTGTATACGTATGTGTCTGTGTGTATATATAATATACATATGATTTATCTTATACATATGTGATCTTTGGCTAGGGAATACGCACAGTCAAGCACTCATTCTTAGTAAAAGATTACTGATAATTAACAAAAAACAGATATCTTCTGTTAACAATTTTGGTTTAGTCATGAAGTCATGGCCAATTCTTTGTGACCCCATGGACTGTAAAGTTAACAGTTTTAGTGCCTTTTCTATGTACTGTAAGAGGCAAGAATCTGGATTCATCAAACTTCTTCCTAAGATAAACCTCTAACTATCCACAGGGCCTGTTTTTCCAAAGCACTGGGCATTCTGTTATCCGTGGTCTGATCCCCCCAACCCTCTCCACTGCCAACTTCTTCTTTGGCTATAAACCATCACTCATCCATGCTATATTTGGAATAGGGCTCAGTTCTATACAGAAGTCTCTTTCCTCCTTTTGCAGTTCCTGAATAAAATCTGCTTTTACAGCCAATACTACTGTTCAGTCCTGTTTTCTTTGACAGTGGTCAAACCCCTGGCATCTATGCATGGCCATATCATTAGCAGATTGCTGCAGAAACTACTGAACAGCGTCTCCTTTGGGGACGGACTTCTCTCATTTTGATCAGACGGCTCTTACCCAGTCCCTAACCCCGACACCCCTCTGTCCTCAACCACATTCTGCCACTCTCCCATCTCCCCAGATCACAGAGTGAGTACTTATGTGCTCAGTCACTAAGTCGTGTCTGACTCCTTGTGACTCCCATGGAGCCTGCCAGGCTCCTCTGTCCATGGGATTCTCCAGGCAAGAATACTGGAGTGGGTTGCCATTTCTTTCTCCAGGGGATCATCCCCACCCAGGGATAGAACCCACGTCTCTTGCATCTCCAGAAAGGTTCTTTTACCACTGAGCCACCTGGGAAGCCAAGCTCACAGAGCAGATATCTGGAAATCAGAGTTCCAGGTGAGCAACATAGCAGGCCTCTTAAAGAAATGAAAGCCAAATTGGCTGAAGTCAATAAAACAGGAATATCATGTAATGATAAATATATATGGAGAGATGGAGAGAGACAGACTGTGTTCTTGTGCCACTTGATGACTGATTTTAAACATTTAAAATATTCTCTTTTCAATAAAAATTTTTGATAACCCAATTTGGAGCAAATGCAGTGCAAAATATACAGTGTGAATAGAAGAAATCCAAGAAGCTACTTGGGAAATTCTCCATGTTCTAACTAAAATAGATCAATTCCATATAAGTTTCACCAGGGAGATCAACTTTTTAAAGTATTTTCTCTCCTACTCCTATTTTCTATACTTTTTAAAGGGTTATTTTCTCTTTTCAACTCCCAGCTTTCTTAGTGATTAAAAAGCTTTTTTCTACTCTATTTATAATTTCCAAGAACTTTTTCTTTATTTTTAAATGCTCTTCATTTTTTCTTCTAGCAATCTGTTCTTGTTTAATGAGTGCAATTATCTTCTTTCTGAAATTATTAAATAGTTTTAGTTAAATTTTTCTAGTTCCTTTTTCTTTACACTCCAAATTATTTTTATTTTCATCAGAGTCCTTTATGCTAAAATCTTTAAAATGCCTGTGATCCATGAATATTTTAAACACAATTATTAAAAAGCCAATCAGGGTAGAAGGCATATTTGGCTGGTGGGTCAAGTCATTCTCACTCTAAGACAACTGACTGGGGAAACTGTTCATTTGCTTACGGGATACTCAAGTGTCAGTATCTGCAGGTCCTTTCTTCTGGCCTGGTTCTTTCGTTAAAAGGGAATTGCCTTATTCTTAGAGTGGGGTTAGGAAAGGGGTCTCTCACCAATAAGCTTACTTTCACTCAATCCCCTCTTTTAAGTGCAGCTGCCAGCTATGCTTAGAGCCCCATGTTCAGGGACTTGCTGACATAATCACTCAGGACCAGTTGTCTGGTTGTATAGATTTAGGATCATTTGTTCAGACCTGTGGTGCTGGAGAAGACTCTTGAGAATCCCTTAAACTGCAAGGAGATCAAACCAGTCAATCCTAAAGGAAATCAGCCCTGAATATTCATCAGAAGATCTGATGCTGAAGCTGAAGCTCCAATACTTTGGCCACCTGATGCGAAGAACTGACTCATTGAAAAAGACCCTGATGCTGGGAAAGATTGAGGGCAGGCAGAGAAGGGGGTGACAGAGGATGAGATGATTGGATGGCATCATCAACTCAATGGACTTGAGTTTGAGCAAACTCCAGGAGATAGTGAAGGAGAGGGAAGCCTGATACGCTGCAGCTCATGGGCTGCAGAAAGTGGGACAGAACTTAGTGGCTGAACAACAGCAACTGAGGGCACAGCAGGTCTAACTGCTTCTTAGCAGACTCTCAGCTGATCCTTCTGCTTTCACTTCCACTTTGAATCCTACCCCTCAATTCAGGTCTGCTGAAAAAGTGCAAGTGTTAGTCGCTCAGTCATGTCCGACTATTTGCGACCCCATGGACTGTAGCCCACCAGGCTCCTCTGTCCATGGGATTTTCCAGGCCAAGAAAACTGAAGTGGGTTGCCATGCCCTTCTCCAGGGGATCTTCCTGACCCAGGGATCGAACCCAGATCTCCCACACTGCAGGCAGATTCTTTACTTTTTGAGCTACCTGGGAAACCTGGGACTCTCCAATTTCTGCTTTTGGGTTCCCCATACCCTGGTTGCAGTCACTTTAGGTTTTGTTCTCTCTACTCTGCTAATTCAGTATCTGCTTATCCCCTTAATTTTTCTCCCAGAAATTTGTTGCTACCTTCCATCAACTGTTGTTTCTTTTGCTCTTTCTCTTTTTTGGGACGATGGTCCATATCTTTAAAAAAAAATAATCCTTTAGTTATTGTAAGCAGAGTTTCCATGATAGAGATAAACATATATTGCCTGCCAAGTTTACTTCAATTGCCACTACTCACTTTTATGTTTCAGCAATAGGCTAATGATGGTATCAAGTGAAATTAGAGATTTCATCAGTGTTTTTAAAGCTATTAATGCCATTAACAAAGAACAGGTCATATTGAATATATTTTTTCAAGCAAGTTTCTAGATGAGTTGGAGTAAAATTGGAGATCTATAAATTTATTTATCAGAGTATTGAAAGCTAAATCCAATTTCAGATAACATGGGAAAGAACATTAGGTTAGAAGTTGCAATTTCTCCATTCAAAATATATCTTTGCCTTCTTGGGCAAAATACTTTTTCCCTTGGCCTTACTAAAACATTAGCAATTTGATTACTTGACTTCTAAATTCCTTCTCAACTAAACATTTTGTGTTCCTATTAGGTAATTTTTTTTGGCCACTTCATGCGAAGAGTTGACTCATTGGAAAAGACCCTAATGCTGGGAAGGATTGGGGGCAGGAGGAGAAGGGGACGACAGAGGATGAGATGGCTGGATGGCATCACCAACTCGATGGACATGGGTTTGGGTGGACTCCAGGAGTTGGTGATGGACAGGGAGGCCTGGCGTGCTACAATTCATGGGGTCGAAAAGAGTAGTACACGACTGAGTGACTGAACTGATTAGGTAATTTAAACTCTCTACTTGCACTCACTATTATCTCAAATACTGTTGTGGCTGTGTGTGTGTGCCAAGTCACTTCAGTTGTGTCCAACTCTTTGTCACTCCATGGACTGTAGACCGCCAGGCTCCTTGGTCCATGGTATTCTCCAGGCAAGAATACTGGAGTGGGTTGTCATGCCCTCCTCCAGAGGATCTTCCTGACCCAGGGATTGAACCAATGTCTCTTGCATCTCCTGCATTGGCAGGCGGGTTCTTTACCACTAGAACCACCTGGGAAGCTTATGATAAATGCTCAATCAATATTTGTTATGGGCAAATGTTTCTTGTAAATTGATTTCTTTTCAGCATGTGTCACTAACTCCATGTCAATGGACTCTTTCTATATCTTATCAGTTCCAAAATGCAATGCCCACAAGAACCCAGAGCAGGAAGAACAGGCTTAGTGGGAGAGCTCAAAAATAAACAAAAACTGTTGGAAGCTTTTGAGAACAGTCATGGATTCCTGTACATGTGAGGAAGGAAACTTCTCAAACATCACTGAATTCTGAGATTCAATGACACTGGGACCCTAGGATCAGTGGCCCTTCAATAGAAATGGACATTATCTCCCATTAGAGCAATTTATATTTTGTGGACCTTATACTATAAAATCTAAGAAGTCTAGAACAGTTTGAATATGAAGCATTTCTATGCACATCATCTAATTTTATCTTCACAATAATGCTTTGATGTTGACATAACAGAAGGGGAGAGTGAGGTGAGAAAAGTTAGTTAAATGATTTTCCAAATGTCACTCAGCTGAGCATTGGCTAGACTAGGTATCAGCAAACTATGATGTGGGTTAGGAGGATGGAAGGGCAACTCTGGCCCACGTTTTGTTTTTACAGTTATACTGTAACACAGGCTCACCCCTATGATGGATTCGCTCTATTTGCACAAGAAGAAAGAACTGAGGCAAAGAAATGATTATTACTAGACAATAAATGTAATAAATATAGGAAATACAGGAAAATGTTGACGTTGGAAGGATTCAACCCAGGCAACCTGACCCCAGAGCCTTTCCCTCCACACCTGTGCTAGTGCTGTTTCCAGTGTCCAAATCCTGAATCTAGCTCTGTGACCTTGGGAAATTCACTCCCTTAATCTCTTATAAATTAACACCCTGTCAAATGATTAAAATGGTGCTTGGCACATTATGAGCACTCAGTAAAATTATTATTTTTATTAACATTCATTCAAAGTCTTTCATTATCCTGTTTCTTTCCAATAGTAAAAATCACTGGCACCTGTGGGCTAGATGCTCAACATATGCCGTCTTAGGTAAGTTTTGTAGAAAATAGTAACTAGTTTCACTTTAGAAGAAAAGAATGGAGGTCCTGAAGGGCTGAGTGACTTGTTCTCGTATGATTCCTGTTCTCTGGTTTTTAAGTGCACCTCCTCTGCACTATTCCTTTTAATCTTATCATTTTCCTTTCTTGAACTCAGTGCTTAAAAAATACAATAAATGAATGGATCATCTCTTTGCCCCCTCTCTGACCAACCAACCAACCACCCAACCAACCAGTGAAGCAACTAACCAATTAATCAACCAGCATCAACAAGAGGCAGGTATATTCACTCCACTCAACTGTGTCTAGTGGTCATTTGCCTTATTCCCTTTAAGCAGCTGTCCCTGGAATCTGATATATACTGTTCCTACAATTCTCTTTATTAAAAGCCTATATATCATGTGAAGTCAGATTCAAATGGCACTGAGTCCTTAAGGAGTTTGCTCATCCCCAAGGACAGAAATGGTTTCTTCTTTTCAGAATCCAATAGTACTATTGTTTGCATCCATGTTTATGGAGTTTATACAATATATACTTACTTGAAGTATTATTTTCATATGTGCCTTCAAGTATCCTCAGAAACTGGCAACTTTAAACACTTTTGTAGAGGAAGGTGAAAATTACAGACATACTAAATGAAAAAGGAAGCCTTCAGGGAATATAATGAAATGTTTCTTTAAAAAAAAATATAGATTATTATTTTATATATTATAATAATATATAATATTATATTTATATATTATATAATATATTTATATATATTATAATAATAATTATATTATTATTATGTATTTATGAAGATACGCTCTCTGCAAAGTGCCTTGTATCATTAAATGGTAGGCATTCAATAAATATTTACTCAAGATCCCAAGTTGTTTTTATAATGCTTATTTCCTATTTCCATTATTTCAGTACAATTAATTTAAAAAGCACCAAGATAAAGATAAAATAATGTAGATAAAATAGATAATTTATTCTAATACCTTATTTCTATGTTTGTCATTTGAAAATGTCTACCTTTAATTCGTTTTACATCCTGTGTTAGTAGCTTCAATATATTTTAAGTTATTTTGAAAAATAAAAATGGCTTTTGGAAGATTTCAGTGCACCTTTCAATACTCATAAAATGAGCCATCTATCATTCAGAATGAGTACTTTTAAAGAAAACAGCACAGTATTCTATTTATATGTGTTTACGCCTTATCAACAATCTTTATGCATCTCAACTTAGTGTTGAGTCTCTGCTTTATTTTTCATTTGATTTGCTTAATATCATTTTTAATTGGAGAGGGAGAGTGCCACAACAGTGAAATAGGATCTACTGAAATTAATATTATAGAAGTATGAGGGGCAGTTTGAGAGATAGTCAAGTTGAATTAGTAAAAAGCTGCATTATAAGAAATTATTTTAAACAAAAAAATAATTTTTTGCTAAGTAGACTGGCAACTAACTGCCAGCAGAGTATTTTTCAAGTAGAGGCTTCAGTGACATTTTTAATGAAAATTTTATATTTGTATCATGATCATTTAATCAAAAAGTTATTCAGAATTTTAAGTTTATTCTTGGTAAACTTAAATTTATCTCAAACATAAGTTTGCCATTTTTATTTAATAGACAAATGTGATTTGACTCATGGTAAATTATCATAGATTTTGAGTTTGTAGTTTAATATATATTCTATATCTGTAAAATATATTCATATAGTCTGTGTCAAATGAATTCACTCAACATAGTAAATCACTTCACCTAATTGGCTTGTATTATTGTCATAGAGGCTTAGTCTTAAAACAGAATTTGAAAACCCCTGTAAGCCAGTACAGAACTGTTCCCTACTTTCTCCCCACCCCCTACAATTCATCCTAGAGATTTTATAGTCATATTAAAATTAGAAAGATTCAAATGAGCAGATAAACTGAGTGTCAGTTTTACCTGTTCCTTCCTGTAGGAAATTTAGTTGGTTTCAGGCCTTATTGTGCCTAAGAACACCACATAGGATCACATTTTTAAAAATCAAAACTTTATGAGTATAAATGACTTTCAAGGTCAATTTTAACTAAATGTAATTCTCACCTATAAACTCTCTTTAGGACTCAACCTTCCCTATGTTCCCTTATCATTAGCCTTACCAAATGCCTTTCATGATAGGGTATCAGCGTACTTTTCAGTCCCATGGGAAGGTACTTTCCTTCTGACTGATGGAGTCAGTCAGATTTCCACACCGATTTCCCCTGTGTGGACATCCTACACTTCTGAATTCTACCATACTTTTACACATAAGAATTGAAATGTCCTTCTCTGATTAATGAGCTTGTATTTTGAGACTTAGCTTTAAACTTACCTGCTCTGGGAATTTGTCTTGGGCCTGATTGTTACTAATTATTCAGATATACTTAAAGAATAGTATTTATCAAGTTGTATATTGATTATAGGTTTCTTTTTCTGTCTCCTGCAACACACTATGTATTGGTAGCAGGTTGCATATAATAAGCATTTACAATGCTTAATGATAAAGTATGGAAATAAGGAGGTTATATGCTTAAAATAAAAAATGACTCTTTTGGTATCATATACAATCTTTTATGGGGCTTCCCTGGTAGCTCAGATGGTAAAGAATCTGCCTGCATTTCAGGAGACCCAGGATCGGTTCCTGAATCAGGTAGATCTCTTGGAGAAAGGAATGGCTACCCACTTCAATATTCTTGCCTGGAGAATCCCATGGACAGAGGAGCCTGGCAGGCTACAGTCTGTGGGGTCACAAAGAGTAGACAAGATTGAGAGACTAAACATGCACAATCTCTTATATTTTACTTGTTTCAACAGACGAATTGGGAAAATACAATTTACATGTCCAAATCTTTGATAGTTAAAATATACAACTTTAAAAGGTTGTGAAATGTCTGAAAAGGTTAAATGGAAAACAAAGTATTTTGGGTAGTTCAAACTTAAACAGCACACCTCCACACACAAAGGACTGCTGCGGACTCTCACGGTGTAGCAGCAGTAGTGCTCCTCCCTGATAGCTAAGATGGCCACACATCCCAGGTTGCTCAGGATGGCATCTGTTTACACCTGATAGCACTTCCTTTCTTCTCAGAAGTGTCCAGGTTTGGGTGCTAAATTATATGGTCACTCTACATAGAGTCTACTACAATGGCTTTAAGACTAATGGGGAAATCAAAAATCCTATAGAAAACAAAATTACATTAAGAAAACTAACAAACCCCTTGGAAGCAATCCTTGCAAATATCCATTACGTTAAAGACCTTAATATATTTTAGCATAAAAGGAATTCACAAGTGACTAGGGCATAAATTCAATCTAAAATGCTAATTTTAGAGGATTTAGGAATCCCTTGACACTATTTTTATGAATTGGACCTACTTCTGCTAAGATGAGTTTAGTTTGTTTCTTAGGGATTAAGATACTACAGTGATCTTCATTTTCCTACTTTCTGGCATTTATTCTTGTAGGAGACAGGAAGAATAAAAGAAAAGCAGGCCCCGGCAAAGGCCGCAAAAGAAATTTATAATTATTGATAAACTGGATGCTATAAGATGTGTTAAATAAGGGTGACAATATGCAGCCTTGACGTACTCCTTTTCCTATTTGGAACCAGTTCCATGTCCAGTTCTAACTAATGCTTCCTAACCTGCATACAGGTTTCTCAAGAGACAGGTCAGGTGGTCTAGTATTCCCACCTCTTTCAGAATTTTCCACAGTTTATTGTGATCCACACAGTCAAAGGCTTTGGCATATTCAATAAAGCAGAAATAGATGTTTTTCTGGAACTCTCTTGCTTATTCAATGATCCATCGAATGTTGGCAACTTGATCTCTGGTTCCTCTGCCTTTTTTAAAACCCACTTGAACATCTGGAAGTTCATGGTTCACGTATTGCTGAAGCCTGGCTTGGAGAATTTTGAGTATTACTTTACTAATGTGAGAGATGAGTGCAATTGTGTGGTAGTTTGAACATTCTTTGGCATTGCCTGTCTTTGGGATTGGAATGAAAACTGACCTTTTCCAGTCCTGTGGCCATTGCTGAGTTTTCCAAATTTGCTGGCATATTATATGCAGAGTACATCATGAGAAATGCTGGGCTGGAAGAAGCACAAGCTGGAATCAAGATTGCTGGGAGAAATATCAATAAACTCAGATATGCAGATGACACCACCCTTATGGCAGAAAGTGAAGAAGAACTAAAGAGCCTCCTGATGAAAGTGAAAGAGGATAGTGAAAAAGTTGGCTTAAAGCTCAATATTCAGAAAACTAAGATCATGGCATCTGGTCCCATCACTTCATGGCAAATAGATGGGTAAACAGTATAAACAGTGTCAGACTTTACTTTCCTGGGCTCTAAAATCACTGCAGATGGTGATTGCAGCAGTGAAATTTAAAGATGCTTACTCCTTAGAAGGAAAGTTATGACCAACCTAGACAGCATATTTAAAAGCAGAGACATCATTTTGCCAACAACAGTCCATCTAGTCAAGGCTATGGTTTTTCCAGTGGTCATGTATGGATGTGAGAGTTGGACAGTGAAGAAAGCTGAGCGTCGAAGAATTGATGCTTTTGAACCGTGGTGTCGGAGAAGACTCTTGAGAGTCCCTTGGACTGCAAGGATATCCAACCAGTCCATCCTAAAGGAGATCACTTCTGGGTGTTCATTGGAAGGACTGATGTTGAAGCTGAAACTCCAATACTTTGGCCACCTCATGCGAAGAGATGACCCACTGGAAAAGACTCTAATGCTGGGAAGGATTGGGGGGCAGGAGGAGAAGGGGACGACAGAGGATGAGATGGCTGGATGGCATCACCAACTCAATGGACATGGGTTTGGGTGGACTCTGGGAGTTGGTGATGGATAGGGAGGCCTGGCGTGCTGCAATTCATGGGGTTGCAAAGAGTTGGACACAACTGAGAGACTGAATTGACTGACTGAATGCCCCTAACAGAGCGAGATAACACACTCCTTTGTCATTACTTCTGTTATTACCTAAAGTGGGTCTATGATAATGAAATGTTTACCATCGGAGACACCCTAACTTGCTCTTATGGAGGACTAGGGGAGTGAATCAGTGACTTATAATCCCTTAGAGAAGTAAGAGGATAATGTTTATAACTTTGACTGTTTCCCAGTTAGGGCACAGGTTTGGATTCCTTTACATCAGGGTATCTATTCCCATCTGTGGTAAACAAACTGGCAATATGTTCAAATTATAACCCATTAATCCTACCCAGCACTAGTCATGCTGGAGACCTTGGAGACACCCAACTCCAGTCTGGGGGTCCCAGGAGGTCAACCTCTATTGACCTGCCTAGGGATCTGGTCCTTGAAAGGTTGTCATGCCTCAGCTTCCTTGGGGATCCGCCAGTCCAGGGGTCCTGGGAGGTTGTCAAGCCTTGACCTGCCCAGGGACCCAATTCTTAGGAGGCCAACCTGCCTTGACTTGCCCTGGGATTCGATCTCCAGGAGGCTGTCATGCCTCAGCCTGCCTGGGGATCTGCATGCTGATCTGGGGATGCCTGGCTCTCAGGTTGCAACAGTACTGGTTAGGATAAGCTTCGGAAAGACTCACCCCTAAGGAAGTCCACCCATGGAAATAGAAGGAAGCCTAGTACTTGTGGGACCTACCCAGGAGAGGACTGGCAGATGGACTTCACCCAAATGCCAGTTTCTCCAGGGTATAAATATCTATTAGTCATGATAGATACATTCACAGGATGGATTGAAGGCTTTCCCACCTGGACTGAGAAGGCCGAGGAGGTGGTAGAAAAACTGCTCCAAGAAATCATTCTGAGATTTGGTCTGCTCAGGTCATTACAAAGTGACGATGGGACATCATTTACTTCTAAGGTAGCCCAAGGGGTCTCTAAAGCATTGGGCATTACTTATTATCTCCATTGTGCCTGAAGGCCTCAGTCTTCTGGAAAAGTAGAAAGAGATAATCAATTCTTAAATCAGTGATAAAAAAAGATAACCCAGGAGACCTCCCTGGGATGGAAGGAGGTTTTACCAATAGCTTTTCTCTGCACCAATATTGCCCCTAAGGAACAGGTTGGCCTTAGTCCTTATGAGATGCTATATGGGAGACCTTTGGTTTATGTCAATGACCTCTTCCTAGATCCAGAGGCTCAGACTCTCCAGTCTTATACCATGGCCACTGGTCAATTCCAACAGGATATATGCTTGTGGGGTGTGCACTAGGACCCAAAAGATTCTAAGGAGTCACCACTATATGCTACAGGGACTCAAGTCCTAATTAAAGTCTGGAAAGATGGGTCCCCAAAGGCTCAACTGCAGCCCACGTGAAAGCACCCCTACCCTGTAATACTTTCTACCCCCAAAGCAGTCAAGGTACCAGGACATGACTCCTGGATTCACTACTCACGAGTCAAGCCATGGAAGTAAACAGAAGAGGACACTCAATACACCTGTGAGCCCCTGGGAGATCTCAGATACTTATTCAGGACTACAAATGAGTGCCATTCTAATGAACACACCTAAAATATAGTTTCTGGGGATAAGATTTCTCAGGACAGCTCTAAAGAGCCAACACAGCTTGGCAGGCATTGTACTCCAAAACAGGCAGGAGATAGATCTTCTGGTCCCTGAACAAGGAGGGATTTGAGCCATCCTGGTGATGGAAATTTGGAGTTGGCTAATGCCCCTACTAGTCCTTGTTGAGCCACATTGATGCTGCTTATGATTGCTCCATGTGTTATCAATTGTCTAACCTGTTTTGTCTCTGCCCAGGTCAACAAGCTACAACATGCAGTGCCAGTTCAACAAGGATATATAAAACTACAGCCGACCACAGAAAATAGCACTCAGCACTCACTTGCTGAGGCCTGAGACTAGCAAGAGGGGGAGGCCCAAAGAACTGGACCTCCCATTTCTTGAGGGGGTAATGTTAGGTAGTTAGAATAGGAAAAAGGAGTCCAGAATAGCGGTGGCTAAAAGACAAGGGAAAAGCCCGTGAAAATAGAACAAAGGGAAGTCCAAGGACCAGAGTGAGGACTTCAGGTAGAACAAACAATACTCTTGGCTGGCCCAGTTTACCTAGGGCAGGCCCGGGGGGAGGAGAAAACATATAAAAAGAGGAGTCAAAGGGCCGGGGGTCTCTCTGCTGAGTGCGCACACTCATTCTCTCTCTCTTCTCTTCGCGTCTTTTGGGTTGGCATGCCCTCACACCTCAAGGATGTATTTTCCTTTGTTTTCTAAGTAAAGCTAATCTGTCCAAGAACTATAGCATGGGCTGTCTGAAAGCTGTGACGCACTGAGAGCTTTAATGTCTGTTGCTTCAAATCTTTGTTGTGATGAGATGGAACTGAGGAGCTTACACTCCCCTAACAGGTCCAACAGAGTCAGTTTTGGAGACAGGTAATCTCTTCTCAGAGTTGTATAGAAGCCACAGGATCTTAGAGATAAACTCAAAGAAGGTTTCTTAGTCCACGTTTATAACGGCTGGTTCATGATGTCATCTGGCTGGTGTTGATCATCCACTGTAGGAGCTTCATCTGTAATGAATGTTTCTTGTTCTGCTTCCTACTTACATGATAACTTCATCATGAGTCTCAACTAAAACATGGCACTTGCCTGCCTTTTCAAGGATTAAGTCACAAGCTGCTATGAACTGCTGACCTTCAACACTCCACCAAAGACCTTCAGGATGGAGATCAAGAATGAGACACTCTATGCTCTCGGAAAAATTGGCAGAACAGGGCTTAAGATAGATATCTTCAGGAGAAGATTTTTATGAACCCAACGGTTGCATCTCCTTGTATCTAGAAAAGCAATAAAATCGCTAACAGAGATATTTTCCCCTTGTGACTAGCAGCACCCTTCATGAGATGAGCAGCAAACTTCTGCATAATATCTGCTTAATTGCATGTATCCCTTTCCACCAAAATCACATGTATACTGACTTCTCCCCTGCTTCTTTGGGGCAGGTTCTAAGAGCTATCTGAAATGCTGTCTTCTAGGCTAAGCTATAGTCCTCATTTTGCTCCAAATAAAATTTTACTCACAACTCTCACATTATGTTTTTCTTTTCAGTTGACATTAGTATATGAGGCTTGACTAGCAGCCTTACTTCTTCTGTGTCAAACTCCTCTGCAGGAGACTCTGCTTGGAGCCCCAAGGCTCCAGCACTCAGTGCGTGCGTGCGTGTATGTGTGTGTGTGTTAGTTGTTCAGTCGTGTCTGACTCTTTGCGCCCCCATGAACTATATAGCCCACCAGGCTTCTCTGTCTATGGAATTCTCCAGGCAAGAATACTGGAGTGGATTGCCACTCCCTTCTCCAGAGGATCTTCCCAACCCAGGGATGGAACCCTGGTCTCCTGCATTGCAGGCAGATTCTTTACCGTTTGAGCTACAGGGAAGTCCTCCAGCATTCAGTGCCCATCTCTGATCTCCCAGCATGCAGATCACCCCTTGTAGGGGATCTGATGAGGTTGCTTCAGTCCAGTATCCATCCCTGAACAAGAATCTGGAGAACTTTTTGCCATTCATATCCACTCCTATGGCATGCAATTGGAAGTTCTAGTTGTCATTATCAGATAGGGAAGAGGCGTTTAGAGAAAGAAGAGGTTTTATAACAGAATAAAGAAGAAATGAAGAACAGGAAGAAACAATGGATGTCTGTTAGATTTCACCTCTTGATTCCTACAATATTGTGATTTTTAAAAAATAATTGGGCCATTCAGATGACCCAAAGATATTTCTCACATTTACAGTTCCTGGTTCATGGCTTTGACATTTCCCAAGGGCCAAGAGCACTGGGAACATCTTTTGTTATAATATTTGGTCTCTTGCCCTCAGTCCCTGGAATCACTTCAGAGCCATAAAGATGAAATGGTGTCTTGTTATTCATAACAAGGTCCTTTCCATCAAAACTTTTAAGTTAATAAGATTACTTTTTGTTCCAGTTCCAGGGTGGGGGCTGGTTTCCAGGAGAAGCTATTCTGAATAGAGGGTTGGAACTTTCAGAAGTGCCCCACCCCCCACCATCTCCAGTTTCTGGGTGGGAAGGAGGTTCCCAGGTGGGGCTAGTGGTAAAGAACCCATCTGCCAATGCAGAGACTTAAGAGAGTCAGTTTCGATCCCTGGGTCAGGAAGATCCCCTGGAGGAGGGCAGGCAACCCACTCCAGTATTCTTGCCTGGAGAACCCCATGGACAGAGGAGCCTGGTGGGCTAGTCCATAGGGTCACAAATAGTAGGGTATGATTGAAGTGACTTAGCATACATGCTGATGGTCAATGACTTAATTGATCACCCCTGTGTAATGGAGCCTCCATGAAAATCAGAAGGACAGGGTTTGAACTTCCAGGTTGGTGAACATAAGGAGGTGACAGTGGATTGTGTATGCAGAAAGGGTGTGGAAGCCCTTTCCACAAGCCTTGCCCTGTGCATCTCTTCCATCTAGATCACCCTGAGTTATATCCTTTTATAGTAAACTGGTAATCTCTTAAGTAAAAATGTTTCTCCAAGTTCTGTGAGCCGCTCTAGCAAATCAATCTAACCCAAGGAAGGGGTCACTGGAATCTTTGGTCTATAGCTGGACAGTCCAAAACATGGGTGACCTGGGACTGGCATGTGAAATTGGGGAGGGGGGCAGTCTTGTGGGCGTGCTTAGTTGCTGTCATATCTGACTCTTTGCGATCCCATGGACTGTAGCCCACCAGGTTTCTCTGTCCGTGGGATTCTCCAGGCAAGAATACTGGAGTGGGTTGCCATTTTCCTCCTCCAGGGGATCTTCTTGACCCAGGGATCAAACTTGCGTCTCCTGAATTCCAGGCTGATTCTTTACCTGCAGAGCCGTCAGAAAAGTCATCTGTGGAATCTGATGCTAAACAGATTCAGAAGTGAGTGGAGTTGCAGGAACCCAACTGGTGTCTGAGAATTACTTGATGGTGTGAGAACAACACACCCATCTGTACACACACACACTGGGATTGAAGGCAGAACCCTTTAGCTGCCAACATACATAATACATACTTATATTCATAGTTTCAAATATGCTCCATAAGCACATACATATGCTCCAAAAATGAGTCCAAATAAGGATATATATATATATACATATACATATATACACTCAGAAATGCATTCACCCTCTGCTAAGAGTCTCATCCAGTTATGGGTCCTGGATTCCTGGGTGATACGTTCTTCTTGGATATGTGCAGATATATTTCCTAATCATGTAGCAACTTATTCCTAAATTATACATTTAGTCACCCCAACACATCCAGGAAACAGCATAGAGGAGAAAAAGAATGACTATCAAAAATATGCCCTTTTTGGAAATAAGAGAATGGAAAACGGCACTACTTCCAATATCTGTGGCCTGTCTCTGGTAGGGCAGCAGGTTCTTGATTGTGCAGCCTTGCCTCTCCAAGCTCCGCTCCATGGGAGAATCTCCCCTGACATCCTTTTCCATGGCTACATCTGAGAGCAGTGTTGGGGAGCATTTCTCTAGTGGATATCTGACAATATTTCTAAGAGATCCTAAATATTTGCCTAAATATTTGTTGAGTGAGTGCCTAAATAAATATCAGCACATGGTAGAACTTGTGAGATTTATCTGCCTGTATTCTTGGCTTGCTAAATTATCACTCCCACTTCTAAGTCACAGAAGTACCCCCAGGGAAAACTACAATATTGCATTCTAAGTTTTTTTTTTTAATTTAATAGATTCTTTAAAAACCAAACTGGGCTCAAAGAGCTGTACTTGTTCTATGGATTGCCAAATATTCTTCTGTTTTTTTTCAATATATGGAGTGAGTTCATAGAATGCTCACTAAGATACCAGGGCTTGCCAGTTAAATCCCACATTGTATAAAAAAGAACAGTTTACCGTAATCACAGATACTGTACATAACACAGCAATTTGCTTCTTGAAAGCTAATTATAAAAGTTGTTTGAAATAATCAGGCCCTTATTCAGCAGCTCAGGGATGAGAACAGCTGTATAAATACCATCCAAGCAATGGCAAGAGAGGAGGGTGGGGAAAAAATAGGTTAGTTAAGAGTTCAAGCAGAGTTAAAAAAACAACAACAAAAAAAACAAAACACAAGTTCCCATAGATCTGTAAAGTAACTATAAAGAACATTCAAGGACATAATGTTCCAGGTTTTTGATATAATACTAAAAGATACTTTTGACATGACAATGGATTGTGTTAGAATTATAAAGCCGAGTGTCTGTTTTACTGTTGTTGTTCAGTCGCTAATCATGTCTGACTCTTTGCGACCCCAAGGACAGCAGCACACCAGGCTCCCCTGTCCTTCACTAGCTCAGATTTGTGTCCATTGAGTCAGCGATGCCATCCAACCATCTCATCCTCTGCTGCCCCCTTCTTTTGCCTTCTGTCTTTCCCAACATCAGGTATTAATTTCATCAAAACTTCCTGGAGCTCTTCCATTCTCGCCTTACATTTGTGTAGCATGTTGATTCATGTTAATTTTCTCTAGAGAAAGGATGGAAAAGATATACCAACACAACATATGAAATTTAAAGGCCAACAATCTCACTCAATGGAACAACTTGGCACGTATAATATCATGTTAGCAAGCCTGCTCTCTTTTGCGTGGCCATTTGTAAGAATAAGGTGGGCTGACCCATAGGAATTGACTCTTTGTTCCAGGGGCATGATTGTGTATACCTGAGAAAAGCCAGTCTCTTAACTGAATAATCAGCTGTATTCCCAGAACACAATTTAATCACTCTATCATACCATGAGATAAGGCCCAGTGGCATTGTCCCCAAAAGGAATAACCACAATTTCACAAGTTAGTGGAGTCCTGACAACCCAGAACATGTGCCTTCAATGATTAAATGCAACAACAGCACAACCATTTCATCAGGGCAAGCTCTTCAAGCCACCAGATTGCTAGTCATAGGTTTCAAATACAGAGTAAGAATCACTTGATTTATAGCCTCTTTGATGAACGATACAGCCAGTTCCTACATTTAACAATAAGTGCTTCTATTGTTCAAGAAAATTTATTTTTTCCAAAAGAGAAAGTTATTTGGGCAACAGAAAAATAAGGTTATTTGCTGAGTTAAAAGAGCCCAGTGGAGTTATAAATATATATGCACACTGCATAGATAATCTCTACTGAGCTTCATTTCTTTAAACTTCTCGATGGTCTCTCTACACTTATAATAAATCCTAGCCAAGCCTAATTAAATTGGGGTTCAGGATCACTAGTGTTTTATCTTTCACAGAACTTTTAACAGCCTCTTCATTATTCACTAGAGTGGATGGAATACACATATAAATAGCAGAGAATAATGCAATATTTATTATCTTCTTTCTGGTACACTACTTTACACAGTTAGCAGCTTTTTAAATCTCAAAATTAGAGTTGTTTTCAGTATTTAGTACCACATTGAGCAAACAGAGTATCATGAGTATTTATGGGTAAATTAATTAAATAAATATTTTTAAGTTTTTGAACATATATTTTAAATAAAACATGGTATTTTGGTCTACAATATTTTAAAAATATCTATGGGGCTATATACAGACTTATCACAAGAATTAAGTATACACTTTTTTAAAGAAAGCAAGGCTTAAACATATCAAATGATTCAAAAGACATTATAAATCTTTTATTTACTAATTCAGTGCTAAGCATATATGCCTTACATGTTTGATTCTTTTCAGCTTCTCTACAGTATTTGGTAACTACTTCACTTAGCTATATGCTTATCCAGAAATGATCCCATTTGTTTAGAAGTATTTATGGAAATGACTCTCCCTAATTATATTCTCAGGGGTAGTAGCTTTTTACTTCCCTTCTTCCCAGGTGGTGCTAGTGGTAAAAAATGTGCCTGCAAGTGCATAAGACATAAGAGATGTGGGCTCGATTCCTGGGTCAGAAAGATTCCCTGGAGGAGGGCATGGCAACCCACTTCAGTATTCTTGCCTAGAAAATTCCATGGACAGAGGAGCCTGTCCATGGAATGTGGCTCATGGAGTTACACAGAGTCGGACACAGCTGGGAGACTAACACACACACAGATTGTTAAAGTTATGATTAAATAGTGAATAAACATATTAATGAATCAATTTCCTATTTTTTGAAATGGTTTTCTTTGTTGGTTTCTATGGCAGTATATTTTTAGTCAATTAATAAATATAAGATCTGTTAGATGTCTTCTATACACTGGTTGGTGTCACAAATGTAGCAGAGAACAAGGAAGAAGTGGTCCTTTAAGGAGCTTCATCTTTGAGGGAAATGCAAATATTAACAAATAAAAAATGGTATAATAAGTGCCATAAAAATGGAAATACTAAGTGCAATGAAAATTTACTACAGGAAATTATATATCAAATCTGGGGGTCTGAAAAAGGCTTTCCTAAGGGAATAAGATCTTAACTGAGGCTTGAAGAATGAGGAAGAGTTAGCCAAGTAAAATATGGGAAGGAGACAGGAGCAAGGGAATAAATTTGGTAGAGAGAGGAGAGATTTTTGAAGGATTCAACTTGATCTATTTTTTCAATCATTCTTTCTCATTCTGCTGTAGCCTCCTAATAATGGATTACCAAAATCTTTTGTCCCTTGGTAAAAAAAATTCATACTCATGACTGAATCCATACTTCAGTTAACACTTGCATGTTGATGACTATCAAATATGCAATCTCAATTTTGATGTACTGTGCTTAGAGCATTGGAAAATACAAAAGATACATAAGTCCATAGTGTAGAATTTAAAACTACTTGGCTGGGGAGAAAAACCTCAGACAGAGGGCAAAAATCTTAGATTGACAGATAAATAGATTGAGAGAAAGAGAGTTGGGGGAGAGAGTGGGTTTTAATTGGAAGCCACAAATCCAACTTAATTCAGCTTCAGCAAATCAAACCAAAATAAAAACACTCAACTCCCTCCCCCAAAACCCAAAACATAAAAAACAGAAGAATACACTCAAAGAACCCTCTAAATGTTAGCTTTTGGGAAAGTCCAAAAGGGCAGGAGCAACTTTCCCACGAGATCTCAGGAACTGCTAGCACTTTAGGACCTGAAGGCAAGTAGACCTCTCCTACCTCTGCTCCTTTCTGTATGTTGGCCTTAGCTCACTTTGTAAACCACCTTGCTCCAGTTGGTGGGACACATGGAAATGGAGAGCTCCCGAGTCAACTTTCAAGTCTTCAGTTGCAAATGGAGACTTATTTTGACTTTCTGGATGTCAAAATCCAAAACCCCAGAAAAAACACTCTTGGCAAAGCTTGAGTCAAGTGTACAGTTAACTGTGATCAAGGATGTCTCATGTAAGATAAGAGCCAGACAGCTCTTTTGCTACCAATATAGTTGGGTGGAGTTAACAAGCAATACTAGAGGAGTATGCTAAAAAGCAGTACCATAGTGATCCACTGTGATTTCTGAATCTTACTTATTCAAGAATCAATTACGACATGTCTGTAAAAACATATTTTTAAGACAATGTAATTTTATTACAGGTTATCATGAAAGTGTGAGTTCCTAAAAGCCTGGAGAGAATGCCTAATGCAGTGCTTTGCACAGAGTATATGTTTAATAAATGTCTCTTGAATTAAGTTGCTTTAAGTAGGCATCTTAATAAGAGGCTGGCAAAACTGATCAGACAGATATGGTTCTGAACTCTTGGACCTTAAACTATGAAAGGGATAAGATCACTAAAACTAAATGAATAAAACTGAGAGAAAAAAACCTGCATAGTGGAAAAATGTTTAGTTCCGTTCAGTCACTCAGTCATGTCTGACTCTTTGCCACCCCATGGCCTGCAGAGCCAGGCCTCCCTATCCATCACCAACTCCTGGAATTTACTCAAACTCATGTTCATTGAGTTGGTGAGGCCATCCAACCATCTCATCCTCTGTTGTCCCCTTCTCCTGCCTTTAATCTTTCCCAACATCAGGGTCTTTTCAAATGAGTTAGTTCTTCACATCAGGTGGCCAAAATATTGGAGTCTCAGCTTCAGCATCAGTCCTTCCAATGAATATTCAGGACTGATTTCCTTTAGGATGGACTGATTGGATCTCCTTGCAGTCCAACGGACTCTCAAGAGTCTTTTCCAATACCACAGTTCAAAAGCATCAATTCTTCAGCTCTTAACTTTCTTTATAGTTCAACTCTCACATCCATACATGACTACTGGAAAAACCATAGCTTTGTCTAGATGGACCTTTGTTGGTAAAGTAATGTCTCTGCTTTTTAATATGCTGCCTAGGTTGGTCATAACTTTTCTTCCAAGGAGCAAGTGTATTTAATTTCATGTCTGCAGTCTCTATCTGCAACGATTTTTGAGCCCCTCAAAATAAAATCTGTCACTGTTTTCCTATCTATTTGCCATGAAATAATGGGACTGGATGCCATGATCTTAGCTTTCTAAAATTTGAGTTTTAAGCCAACTTTTTCACTCTCCTCCTTCACTTTCATCAAGAGGCTCTTTAGTTCTTCTTCACTTTCTGCCATAAGGGTGGTGTCATATGCATATCTGAGGCTATTGATATTTCTCCTGGCAATCCAGCTTGTGCTTCATCCAGTCCAGCATTTCTCATGATGTACTCTGCTGGTAAGTTAAATAAGCAGGGTGACAATATACAGCCTTGACATGCTCCTTTCCCAATTTGGAACCAGTCTGTTTTTCCGTGTCCAGTTCTAACTGTTGCTTCCTGACCTGCATACAGATTTCGAGGCAGGTCAGGTGATCTGGTATTCCCATCTCTTGAAGAATTTCCCACAGTTTATTGTGATCCACACAGTCAAAAGCTTTGGCATAGTCAATAAAGCAGAAATAGATGTTTTTCTGGAACTCTCTTGATTTTTGGATGATCCAACGGATGTTGGCAGTTTGATCCCTGGTTCCTCTGCCTTTTCTAAATCCAGCTTGAACATCTGGAAGTTCTCCATGCAGGTACTGTTGAAGCCTGGCTTGGAGAATTTTGAGCATTACTTTGCTAGCATGTGAGATGAGTACAGCTGTGTGGTAGTTTGAGCATTCTTTGGCATTTTGAGTTTCTTTGGGATAGGAATGAAAACTGACCTTTTCGAGTCCTGTGGCCACTGATGAGTCTTCCAAATTTGCTGGCATATTGAGTGAAGCACTTTCACAGAGTCATCTTTTAGGATTTGGATTAGCTCAACTGAAATTCCATCACTTCACTAGCTTTGTTCATTGTCATACTTCCTAAGGTCCATTTGACTTTGCAGTCCAGGATGTCTGGTTCTAGGTTAGTGATTATACCATTGTGGTTATCTGGGTCATGAAGATCTTTTTTGTATAGTTCTTCTGTGTATTCTTGCCACATATTCTTAATATCTCCTGCTTCTGTTAGGTCCATACCCTTTCTGTCCTTTATTGAGCCCATCTTTGTATGAAAAGTTCCCTTGGTATCTCTAATTTTCTTGAAGAGATCTCTAGTCTTTCTCATTCTGTTGTTTTCCTTGATTTCTTTGCATTGATCACTAAGGAAGACTTTTGTATCAGAAAGGACTTGTTTTAGTATTTGTATCATAGACTTTCTCTTTGGTTGTTGTTTGGCAAATGTCTCAATTGTTCTTAGCCTTATATTTATCATCTTTGAAATTAATACAATTATCTGTGTCTCTAGGTTTGTAAAAATTTAAGGGAGAGCTCTTTGTAAGTGGGAAGCAGCTACATAGATTTCTAAGATATTCGTATTAGCATGGCATAGGGAATGAGTGGCAACACCTCGACCCAAACCTTCTCATCAGAAGTTCCTCTTCAGAGCTAGAAAATAGCCACTAAAATTAATGTTTGTGTTCTTTGAAAATATTTTTTATATTTATTTATTTTTGGCCGTGCTGGTTCTTCATTGCTATGTGGGCTTTTCTCAAATTGCAGCAAGTAGGGGCTCCTCTCTAGTTGCAGTGTGCAGGGCTCTCATTGCAGTGGCTTCTCTTGTTGTAGAGCATGGACTCTAGGGCACAAGCTCAGTAGTAGTGGCACATGGTCTTAGTTGCCCTACAGCATGTAGGCTCTTTCCAGATCAGGGATTGAATCTGTGTCCCCTCCAATGACAGGCAGATTCTTTAACACTTAGCCACCAGGGACGTTCTGTGTTCTTTTAAAATAATTCAAATAGGCTACTAGTTCAGCACAGTTTAGTCACTCAGTCATGTCTGACTCTTTGAGACCCCATGGACTGCAGCATGCCAGGCTTCCCTGTCCATTACCAACTCCTAGAGCTTACTAAAACTCATGTCCATAGAGTCGATGATGCCATCCAACCATCTCATCCTGTCATCCCCTTCTCCTCCCACCTTCAGTCTTTCCCAGCATCAGGGTCTTTTCCAACAAGTCAGTTCTTCTCACTAGGTGGCCAAAGTATTGGAGCATATAGTTCAGCACAGTTAAAAACAAATCTCAAGCAAAGGAAAATGAAATAGTTCTTCTCTAGAATAAATAAGACCATTTGGTTCAAAGGATATGGCAATCCCATATTAATTGAGAAAGTATTTTCTTTCTTAATATGAGATTGAACTATTGTATTAGTTGGCTTGGGCTATCACAGCAAAATACCACAGACCAGGTGGCTTACCTAATTTCTTAACATTCTAGATACTGGGAAGTCCACGATTAAGGTGCAAGTTGATATGTTTCTGGTGAGAGCTCCTTTCCTGGCTGGCAAAGGGCAACAAGGCACAAAGAATGAACTCCATGGTATCTTTTCCTAGAAGGCTATTAATCTCATAAGATTTAGAGCTCCATTCTTACAACTTTGTATAACCTTAACCTTTGTGTAAGTTCCTTATTTCAAATACATATTGGAGGTTAGGCTTTAACATATTAATTTTGGGACATAATAATTCAGTTTACAGTGACTATGTAGTCTCAAATGATTAGTGAGAGTTTTACATAGGTGTGCTTACTTTAAGGACGACTTGATAAAAATTAAAAAATTGGGAGACCCAGAGTTCACATTGGCAAGAATATAGAAAAGAAGCTCAAACCAGAGGATCTCAAACCTGCTTTCCAACAGTATTTGAGGCCATTCTCACTCCAGTTGTATAGAGATAATGGGGGTTATTGTCCACCTGGCTGAAGCCTTCTGATGAGACCCCAAACCTGTTGATCTGCATGGGAACATGGTATTGGGTCAAGCGAAGAATGGTCTGTAAGAAGAGCTTTCTTTCTATAGAATGAGGTAGTGGTTTCCCCAAGGGAAAAGAATTGGAAATTCAAATTTAAAAATTTAAGGGACCACTTGGTAAATGAGACATAATCCTGAGGGTAGTGGAAGATGGACATTTTGGATCAGATCATTTACATTTTAACTAACCTTGCTTTAGCGTTGGGGCTTCCCTGGTGGCTCAGATGGTAGAGAGTCTGCCTGCAGTTGGAAAGAGTCCCCAGAGAAGGGAATGGCTACTCATTCCAGGATTCTTGCCTGGAGAATTCCATGGACAGAGGAGTCTGGCAGCCTATTGTCCATGGGTTCGCAAAGAGTCAGACACAACTGAGTGACTAACACTTTCACTTTCTTCACTTTAGATTTACAAGAAGTCAAAGAACTTTAACCTTTGTCTTTGAATGTGTACTTTTTTCTCCCTACTGTAATTCTCTTTTGAGACTGTCTTAACTCTTTAGCAGAGTAATTCATGTATATCCTTATTTTTTCTTTTGCATTTTTTATTTTGTATTGGGATATAATTTCATGTATATACTTAAAATTAATGTTCCATCAGTAGACAATGTTATGGCCATACTAAAACTAACACAACATTGTAAATTAAATACACTCCAATAAAATTTTTTATAAAGTGATAGTTATATTATTATTGGTTATACTAGGTCCAGAAGTCGAATAAGCCTTCACCTAACTTCTAAAATAAAAGTAAAAGTGTGTTCATTTCTCAGTGTCAGATACTTCATGTAAATTATCTTGACTCCTCATGGCAATTCTGAAAAGTAAATATTTCCCATTTTATAGGTGAATAAACAGAGGTTCAAAGAGTCTAAACAACTTCTTAACACTTTTCACTTAATTATGCTGGTGTTGGAATTTGAATACAGGCTATACATGGACTTGCCATGATTACTTTTGAGGTTTTTAAGGGCTGAAAGCATTCAGTCATAGAGAAGTTTGGAATTTAGTCTCTTGCCCTTAAACATAAGGATTCTTTCACCTTTGAATTCGAGATTAGATTATTCTAAAACTCAGTAATATCTACCAATTAATTGACATTTAAGTTAGAAAAGTGCTCCCCTTTTCCCATTTTTGATGTCCAAACATCTTGATAGGCTGTGTGCCACACTAGCGGGAGTCATTATAGAAAAAACTGACAATTCCTCTTGTTAATTTACTACTAATAAAGTGTTTTTATGCCTCATCAGAATTTCACATGCTATATTTAAAAAATAACAATAATTTAACTGTACTGAGTTGTTTTTCTCCTTTTCAAGCATACCCATTTCTGTAACAGGAATCTAGTTTTTAATTGTTGTTTCTGAATGAGACTCAGTTGGTTTTAGCACTTCTAATTGCAAATGAAAGCTAAACCTACTTATTCTTGCTTTAACCACCTACCACTCAACCATATAGCAGATAAGGTGTAATTTTATAATTAACAGTATAACGATACTTCCTAAACTATGCTCATGAAGCAATACGGAGAAGCTGTTCTTCCCAAAGTAAAGGAAATAAATTCAAAGCACAAAGGCTGGATATTAACAGAGAGTTCATAGCAGCATATTTTCTTTCTTTTTTCACTGTGGTAAAATATACAACATAAAAGTTACCATTTTTAAGTACATGTTTAGTGGATGTGGAGGGAAGTAGCAACATACATATGTGTGCATGCTCAGTCGTGTCAACTGTTTGTGACCCCACAAACCATAGCCCACCGCGCTCCTCTGTCCATGGGATTCCCAGGCAAAAATACTGGAGTGGGTTGCCATTTTTTACTCCAGAGGATCTTCCTCACCCAGAGATTGAACCTGTGCCTTCCACATCGCCTGCATTGCCGGTGGCTTCTTTACCGCTGAGCCACTGGGGAAGCCCAGTAGCATTAAGTAGTATAATTAGAAGCATTAAGTAATTCACAATCTTATGCAACTATAACCACCACTATTTGCAGAAAATTTTTATAACCCCAAACTGACTTTTTACCTATTAAAAAATGACTACCTATTCCTCCTTCCTAAGTCCCTGGCCACTACTATTCTACTTTCTGTCTCTCTGAATTTCACTATTTTAGGTACCTCATGCATGTGGATTCAAGCAATACTTGCCCGTTTGTGTCTGGCACAAAAAAGTAAAATAGTTCTTTAATATGTTTTATGTTTATTACATGTTTGAATGATAATATTTTGGCTACATTGGATTAGGTAAAATATATTACGAAAATAATTTTACCTGTTTGCTTTATTTTAGTTTTTTCATGTAGTTCCCAGAGAAGTTAAAGCTGTGTAGGACTCAAATTAGGTTTTTATTGGACGGTGCTGATGCAGAATCCGTTCTTTGGGAAATTGTCCTCATGTGTGTTTTACTGATTTATCCATTCTATTCAGCTCACAGGAGATGAGTTTATCCAAAGGAATGACTATCTAATTAAGGAATATCAGGCAAGGCAAAGATAAGCAATATTTTGAATGTCAGAAAGTCCTTCTCTTCAAATTTTACAACAGAAGAGACTGCATCCTCTTACCTTGAATCATGAGGTTGTCGTAATAACATTCTTTGCCTTAAAAGTAAACAACAGTTACAGGAAAGCACAAGCTTTCTTCTCTCATAGTTTTCTTCTCTATTTGCGCTATCCCTCTTCATTAGGAACTTTCTGGTCACAGGGACTCATTTTATTTGTTGGAAAATGTTTTCTAAGTTCCTATTAGGGATTTGATTAAAAGGTCTCAGCTAAAAAGTACACTGCATGGGCATTAACTGACTCCACTGTTTTGGTTGATTAGCCTCAGAACAATACTACCAGTCCTTAAAGGAGCAAAAGGAAACGCCGTGCCCTTTTATTCAAATCAACACCATTGTAAGAGTCAGGAGTCCTGCTGCCTGTCCTCAGCCCACACAATGCTCTTTCTGCTTCTAGAACAAAAGTTCCAAGGGTAAACAAGGTCAGGCCTTGAAGCTGAAGCAGTAAAAGAAATGGTAAGTCATAATTACTTAGGTAGGCGGAATATTACATATACTTTTTTCTACTTCAGCTATTTTAATACATAATCTTATTACACTGAGGTGTTATGGTTTTGCTTCACAAGACACTTTATCTTTGTCGGGTTTTGGAATTAGGGTGATGGTGGCCTCGTAGAATGAGTTTGGAAGTTTACCTTCCTCTGCAATTTTCTGGAAGAGTTTGAGTAGAATGGGCTAACAAACACATGAAAAGATGCTCAACATCACTCATTATCAGAGAAATGCAAATCAAAAACCACAATGAGGTACCACTTTACACCAGTCAGAATGGCTGCAATCCAAAAATCTATAAGGAATAAATGCTGGAGAGGATGTGGAGAAAAGGGAACTCTCTTACACTGTTGGTGGGAATGCAAACTAGTGCAACCACTATGGAAAACAGTGTGCAAATAGACCTGCCATATGACCCAGCAATCCCACTGCTGGGCATACACACCGAGGAAACCAGAATTGTAAGAGCCACGTGTACCCCAATGTTCATCGCCGCATTGTTTACAATAGCCAGGACATGGAAGCAACCTAGATGCCCATCAACTGAGGAATGGATAAGAAAGCTGTGGTACATATACACAATGGAATATTACTCAGCAGTAAAAAAAAATTCATTTGAATCAGTTCTACTCAGGTGGATGGAACTGGAGCTTATTATCCAGAGTGAAGTAAGCCAGAAGGAAAAACAACAATTCAGTATACTAATGCATATATATGGAATTTAGAAAGATGGTAACAAGAACCCTGCATGCGAGACAGCAAAAGGAACGCAGATGTATAGAACAGACTCGTGGACTCTGTGGATGAGGGCAAGGGTGGGATGATATGGGAGAATGGCATTAAAACATGTTAATTATCATATGTGAAATCAATCACCAGCCCAGGATTGATGCTCAGGGCTGGTGCACCGAGATGTCCCAGGGGGAGGGAATCGGGAGGGAGGAGGGAGGGGGGTTCTGGAGGGAGAGCATATGTAAACCCATGGCGGTTTCATGTCATTGTATGGCAAAACCAACACAATAAAAAAAAAAAAAGACACTTTTTCTGAATATGTGCCTCCTTTCAGCTTCTCAAGCTCAGCCCCAAAGAACACATTCTGTCACCAGGGACCATGTTTTTTTTTTTTTTAACCTGAAAGATAAACTATTAAAAAAAGATTTTTTAGATGTTATTGACCCTTTTAATTCAAACATGAAGTTTTCTTCAGAGACATATGCAGATTTCAGAATCATCGTCCAGGAAATAAGATACTCAAGTGCTTACATTTGATACTTCTCACTTACAATGGTTGGAGTGATTAGATTTCCCTTGTGGACAAATTGGGGAAATATAGATCTAGATCACTGTCTTTATGTAAAGAAAAGTCTATTTTGGAAAACAAACACAAGGCAGGGAAGTGGAGTGAGGTTAATGGCAGGGGTGGCAAGAAGGAGGTGAGTGGGAAATGGAAACAGAGGTGTAATAGGGAATAGGGAGGTGGGTAATTGTAAAAGGTAACATAAGAGATAAAAATGAAAGAGGGGAAATTGAGGAGGAGCCAGAATCTGGAGAAAAGGAAAAAAAAGAGAAAGAATTGAAAATGCAAAGGAGGGAAAGAGAAAAGAGTAGAGAAAGATATAGGAAGAAGGAAAAGGGAAGCATTGAAGATGAGATTGGAGGAGAATCAGGCCTCCTTGGGTTTAAGCCTGCACAGGATTTATTTGAAAAAAGGACTCACAAATACGAAATAATAACAATAACACATATGTATTTATTATTTCAGTGATGTAGCTAAAATAATGTACAGGCACTTTCTAATTATCAAATGGTAATGGCTATTAATTTTTTTCACATCTGTGCAATAGCTGTAAGTTGCTTTGCATTACTTAGAGTATAAACAATGTCACTTGAAGGTTTTTATTTTGGCATAGGAAGATCCTGAACTCACCTCCACCCACAGAGACACTGAATCTATACCTACAAATAGAACAGTTTTTCCTGAAGGAGCCCTGAGAGCTGATTGAAGCACTTCCGTACAACCAATGATAAAGGACCACACAGAGATGAGTAAGAGAGAAGGAGACAAGATATTGACAAGAACCCTGTCCCCAGCAGAGTGACCTGCAGTAAGGAGGGGCCCATGCATAGACTGACCTGCTCTGGGGTCAGCAAAAAATAGTAGTTTAAAGGACACTTAGACTAAACATGAATGAAATCTATTTACTAATCCTACAGCTGGAATCAAGATTGCCCGGAGAAATATGAGCAACCTCAGATATGCGGATGATATCATTTTAATGGCAGAAAGTGAAGAGGAACTAAAAAGCCTTTGATGAGGGTCAAAGAGGAGATTGAAAAAGCTGGCTTAAAAATCAACCTTCAAAAAACTAAGATCATGGCATCCGGTCCCATCACTTCATGGTGAATAGATGGGGTAAAAATGGAAACAGTGAGAGGCTTTGTTTTGTTGGGCTCCAAAATCATTGCAGATAAGTGACTGCAGCCATGAAATTAAAAGATGCTTGCCCCTTGAAAGAAAAGCTATGACAAACATAGACAGTGTATTAAAAACCAGAGACATCATTTTGCCAACAAAAGTCCTTATAGTCAAAGCTACAGTTTTTCCAGTAGTCATGTACAGATGTGAGAGTTGGACCGTACAGAAGGCTGAGTACTGACGAACTGATGCTTTCGAACTATGGTGTTGGAGAAAACCCTTGAGAGTCCCTTGGACAGCACAGAGAACAAACAAATCAATCCTGAATGTTCATTGGAAGGACTGATGCTGAAGCTGAAACCCCAATATTTTGGTCACCTGATGCAAAGAGGCAACTTATTGGAAAACACCCTGATGTTGGGAAAGATTGAAGGCAGGAGGAGAAGGGGACAACAGAGGATGAGATGGTTGGATGGCATCACCGACTCAATGGACAGGAGTTTGAGCAAACTCGGAGATAGTGAAGGACAGAGAAGCCTGGGGTGCTGCAGTTCATGGGGTTGCAAAGAGTAGGGCACGACTAAGTGACTGAACAATAACAACAATTTGATAAGGGAGTAATATCCAAAATACACAAAAAACTTTTATAACTCAATATAAAAAATCAGTTAAAAACGGACAAAGGACCACACACATTTAGAATCACTATCATCAAAAAGACAAGAACTAACTAGTTTTGTTGAGGATGTGGAGAAAAGGAAACCCTTGTGTATTGTTGGTGAGCATGTAAATTGGTACAACCTCTATGGAAAATAGTGTGGATGTTCTTCAAAATATTAAAAACAGAACTACCATATATTCTAGTAATTCCATTTCTGGTTATTTATCTGCAGAAAATGAAAACACTAATTTGAGAAGTTATATGCACCCCATCATTCATTATAATTTTTTTTAAATAGTCAAGATATGGAAGCAACCTAAGCAATTGATAAACGAGTGAGTAAAGAAAATGTGCCATATATATGGGTGAACTTAAAGGGCATCATGCTGAGTGAAATAAGTCAAGCAGAGTAAGGCAAATACCATATAATTTCACTTATATATAGGGTCTGAAAACCAAAACAAATGCTGAAACATTAAACTGAATCACACTCACAGTTACAGAGAGCAAACTGGTGGTTGCCAAATGAGAGAGGGGTTGACAGGTGGGTGAAATAGATGGAGACACAGAGGCGCAAACTTCCAGTTGTAAAATAAAAAAATCATGGAGATGTAATTATAGCATAGGGAACATATTCAATAATATTGTAGTAACTTTGTATGATGACAGAGGGAAACTAGACTTACTGTGATTGATCATCATCTCTCAATGTAAAAAAAAATAATGAATTACTATGTTGTAAATCTGAAACTAAAATAATATTATAAGTAAACTATACTTCAGTTTCCCCCTTCTTTCTGATTTAACTACAAAAAGTGCAAGATGTTTCACTTTCTTATCCTCCAATAGAAAAAAATTTTGTGGCTCAAAGTCCAACCTTGATGGTTTTTCTAGTGGTGATTTTTCCTTTTCCTAGGAATTTTTCACGAATTCACAGGCCTTTAAAGTGCTCCATCACTTTTCTGACTTCCTGGTAGGGAGGAGCTTTGGTCTTTTGGGCTGTGACTACCACACTGCTGGGGTTGCTTTCAGTTCTATTGTGAACTGGAAGTGAAACAGTCACCCACCATCACTCTGTGACTGCTTCTTGGTGCCACTGACACCCTCAATACCCAGAAGATGAGCAGATTTTGTTTGCTAAGCGTAGACCTAGGGCCTCCAGAAGGCTCCCTCAGCAGCTCCCCTCAATTAGTGGCACCTCACCATTGTCCTAAAATCCTCCCATCTCCATCTGAGCAGGCTCCAGGTTCTGCCCTCTAAATTCCTATAATTCTTCTTCTTCAGATTCCAGGCATCCACCCATGGAAAAGATGCCTTTATCTTTTCATCTTTTTTCCTTCAATAAAACAAAACAAACCTTACCATTTCATAAAACACATTTCTCTATCAATAGAACTTGATGGCTAATCAGCTGGTGTTTGATTTCTTAAGAAGCCAGGCTTCAGATCCAAGTAACACAAAAGAGACTGCTTACCTTTCTCATTGGTCAAGAAGGCTTTGTATTTGAAAACAAAAAACGCCTGGTAAGTCTCCTGGGGGGGATAAAATAACCTTTATTGCATCCCAGATGAATCTATAGTGTAGAAATACACAAAGAAATACTTATTTAACAAGTTACCTTTTATACTATTTATTACTAAATGTATAAAATGTTTTATACAAATTCTATTATTTAATGCTAAAAATCTTACAAAGGAGTTATATTTTTAAATTTTTGGGGGGATGAAGGAACTGAGGTTCAGAGAGTTTCAATAGCTTGTTGAATATCATACCCATTGTAATAGAGTCTGGATTCAATATGACCTCAGAGCTTATATCAGTTGTATAGCATTATACATTAAGAAGTACTTAAACTGGGTAAAATTCAGGTAAACTTTACTCATTTGGAAGCCTATTCTTCCAAATAATCATGTTTAAACAATAAATTATAGGCATATAAATTAAAGGTCACGTTAAACCTTGATATAAACTTATAAAAGATCAAATCTGTTTCTTCTCATACCAATTAGAAACGGGTGAGAAATTGTTTTGCTTTAATAATGAACTTTAAATCTACTTGTAGATAAAGTAAGAGAGAAAACCACAAATGGTCAAAAAAGAGCCATAGATTATGTGAAATAAACATCTAAAATAATAAAACAAATGGTACAGCAACAAATGCCTGGAAAAATAACTAGAATTTGAAATAAAAAGAAATAAAGAAAAATTATAAAAAATAGATTTCATATAATCAAGTCCATCTAAACATATTTGAATGTTTGATGTAGCTTAGTAGAGAGGCTAATGGGCACAATAGACATGTTTAACAGAATATGAACTTTTGTAACAGTAAAATAATTTATTTAAATAAATTTTAGTGAAATTATTTATGTTTCCTATAAGGAAAAATACATTATATTTTTGTTTTCTGAACTCCCAGAAGCTTCACTAGAAGCTATTTTTTAGTATGGTCTGGTCTGACAGAAAAGTTGAGATAGAATGAAACTCTTAATGTGCTGCCGTAAATCCAACCTCTCACTGTTACACACATTCCTAGCAAATAAAGTTTCTCTACCAACCTACTTCCCAACTTCCTCTGCACTCACCATTTTTGAAAACCCCCAAATTAAGTACCTGTCCTTTGTGGCACTTAGAAAAGGTGTAGATTTATGACTTATTTGTGTGATTGACTGATAACTTCTTTATCATTACATGGTAAGTCTTAAGGCGGTAAGGATTTTATCTTGTTTTGTTCACAACTGGAGCTTCAACAGTTTCCATAACTAGAGTCTGGCTATAGGAGATGCTCAGTAAAAAATTTTTGTATTGAAAAAATAAACTTCCTCATAATCTTGAAAGCTGAGAAGTATGGGACTTCAGAGAATTAACTTTCTCACATTCACAAATAACTTTCGATAGAAGAGTAGGAAATGAAGATGGGGTGGAGGCAAAGGGGAATATTTGATGACTACCATTTGCAACTGAAACCAGCTAATGAAAGGAATTTCCAAAAGTTTCATGTTAAACTGTAAGGATGTGTAGACACGTGGATTGCATAAATAGTCTTTAAATGTAAGCCCATGTGTCTGATAGAATTTATTTAATTTTTTAGCTTCCTTGCCCTTGACTTTTTCATTGGCTTGCGCTTTTTCTATGATTGGTCAGACCTGCTTTTTTCCAAGGAGTTGAGAGACAATGACATATGGTGTTCCACGATCATGTAAATAGAGTTCTGGCACCTCTAGGTGACTATAATACCCATCAGGGTGTTAAAAATATCCACTAGGATGGCCAAAACAAAAGAGTCAGATAAAACAAGTGCCGATGAATATGTGGAGGAACCAAAATCTTGATTCAGTGAAGGCAGAACTGCAAAATGGTGTAGCTACTTTGAAAGCTCAGCAGCTCCTCAAATGAGTAAAGAGAATTATCGTATGGTACAGCAGTTTCATTCCTAGGTATATAGTCAAGAGACATAAAACATGTATGCACACACACACATATGTAAATGTCTGTCATAACCTGTTCACAATAGCCAGAAGACTGAAGCAGCCCAAATGACCATCAATGGGTTAATGAAGAAGCAAAATATGTACATCCAAACACTGTAATATAATTCAGCTATGAAAAGGAAAGGAGTACTGACAGATGCTACACCTTGGATAAACCTTGAAGACATTACGCTAAGTCAAGGAAGTTAGAGACTACGATCCTCAGCTTATATGAGACTCTTTGTGTGAAAGTCCAGATAGGAAAACCTACAGAGACAGAAAGTAGATTAGTCGTTGCTTAGGGTTAGCGAGAGAGGAGTTTGGAAGGGGTCATAGCCAAAGAGTATAAATTTTCTTTTGGAGGTGATGAAATATGCTACTGTGTGAGGGTTATGTATATATGTGAATATACTAAACATACTAAAAGTCATTGAGTTGTACACTTTAAACGTGTCCAGTATGTGGATTATATCTCAATAAAACTGTTTAAATAAAACAATCGGGTATAATTGTATCCTCTCACTTTTGCTCAGTTTCAATGTGATATGTGACTTGGTATGACATATGACAAACCTAGTCAGTGTATTAAAAAGCAGAGACATCACTTTGCCTACAAAGGTTGGTATAGTCAAAGCTATGGGTTCTCCAGTAGTCATGAACAGATGTGAGATTTGGACCATAAAGAAGGCTGAGCACTAAGGGATTGATGCTTTCGAATTGTGGTGCTGGAGAAGACTCTTGAGAGTCCCTTGGAGTGCAAGAAGGTCAAAGCAGTCAATCTGGATTTACTTCTATTCCTATTCTAAATAGCAGAAAAATATTTACCCATAGAGATAACAGTTCAGTAACAAAAAGGTCTACTATCCAAGGAAAAGAGTTGGACATGACTCAGCGACAGAGCATACATCATGATTATGCAGTTATCTTGTATATATTTTTCTAGACTTTTATAAAAAAGAAAAATGAATGAGATAATGTTAAGAAAAAAATAGAATAATACACATAAACATGTATTTAACAAATACTACTTACTACAGCCTTCTGAGGCCTTCCCTGGTGGCTTAGATGTTAAGGAATCTGCCTGCAATGCAGGAGACCTGGGTTTAATCTGTGGGTTGTGAAAATCCCCTGCAGAAGGGAATAGCTACCCACTCCAGTATTCTTGCTTGGAAAATTCCATGGACAGAGGAACCTGGCTGGCTACAATCAATGGGGCTGCAAAGAGTCAGGCACGACTAAGTGACTAAGCAGGCACACACAGCCTTCTAAAATATATATATTAATAAATAAAAAGGAAGTTTGGGAAATAACATAAAATCAAATAGCTCAGACTTTATTATGTTGATGAGACCTTGGTTGCTTCTTATTTTAAGTAACATACATTGTTTTAAATTTGGTTTAATAATATACAGAAACTGTAGTAGGTTAAAAATACCTACTGCTGCTTGTCCTCTATTCTATGGACTCTATTAAGAGGGATAAAACAAAAGTTAATTATAAAGGAAGGTGGATAGTATTGACGAAACTCCTAGCTCTTAGGAAAGGAGCTTTCTTAAGGGTAATAAGTTATACTTGACAACATACTAAAAGGACATTTTTAAGGTTGATGAATGATGTCTGCAGGTCTGCTAATTAGCTGTGTCCCCATGAGCAAGCCATTTAACCTCTGAGGATCTTAATTCCCTCATTTGTAAAATAAGAGATTAAAAAAAAGAGAAAAGCATTTTTGACATACAGAGATGTGAAGGTTGGTGGCTTGAGGAGAAAGCTACCATCTTAAATCCTCAGGGGAAATGTGTGTCTTATAAAACAACGTGATCTGCATTGCATCCTGAGGAAACGAAGCTCAGGGTTCTGTGACCAGGGCTACATCCAGAGATGAGGAGACCGTACCTGCCATTTTTTTTTCACGCCTACAGGATTTCTGTTTCTTGTCCTCTATACTGAGGATGGTGTTAAGAGAGATTTTTTGAAGTTAATTGTAAAGGAAGGTGAACAGTAGAACCCTCCAAAACACATCATGAAGAAATAACTCTGTGACATAATATTGCATATAATTTTTCTTGAAATAAAAGCCCTTATTAAGTTAATTTACCTTAATATGATGCTATAGGTTTCCTCTGGTAACCTACAACTTAAGGAATTTAAGGCATCACGGAGGCACATGGATTTAAATGGCAGGCAGACCATTGAACAAATATCAAACAGGCACACGTGTAAAGTGAACATGCAATTACTTAAGCACAGGAGAAAACACAAGAGATTCTGGTAGAATTCGCAGGAAGGAGGGATTTTGTGCATAAGGTAGGCAGCCATTATTTCTGTGAGGGATACCAAAAGGTTACTCGTTTGTAATTCCCTGATGATGTTTTGTTAAAATACTAAGAATCTCTGTTTAAAATATGTATATTATGTAAAATATAAACTACATATTTTCTGTTTTATATTATATATACAATATATATTTTTTTCTATTTTTCTTTTTTGCTCTAAAGTGTTATTTGCTCAGTCGTGTCTGACTCTTTGTGACCCTATGGACCCCATCAGGCTCCTCTGTCCATGGAATTCTCCAGGCAAGAATACTGGAGTGGGTAGCCTTTCCCTTCTCCTGGGGATCTTCCCAACCCAGGGGCTGAATCTGGGCCTCCCGCATTGCAGGCAGATTTTTTACCATGTGAGCCACTAGGGAAGCTGTAAAAATCATATTAAACAGTTATTGGCCACTAATACAGTTAATTCCAAATTATCTATCAAAGTGCCTAGCCTGTCAAAACTTAGAATTAAATTCTCTGGATATAGGATAGTGGAACTTCAAAAAGTTAAGAGATTTGAGAAGCAATGACAGATGAAGTTCATTCTTAGGGAAAAATAAAGGAGAAAGAGTCCATGTGAGATACATAAGCTTTAGCCTTAGCAAGACGTCACAAAAGCACAGGAACAATTTCTTCACACATCATCAAGGATATTTTGACATCTCCAGGAACTTAGATGTGAAGGGGTCATATAAAATTGGCATCCCTTCTAAGATGAAATGCCAAGTACTTTTCCGCTGTGGACTCAAAAGAAAACGCAGTGGCCCAATCACAGCTGACTGTGGGTTCAGGCAAAACAATTGGGAAACGAGAAAAGTGTCACTCTGTAATCTAGGTCTCAGAGTTAATTAGGAGGATGAAAGAGGACTGTATATTTTAATTTATATATTGTTACTGCTGGTCTTCCATTAGCAGAAATCTTCCTGTAGACAGAACACCTTAGATAAATTCCGAGGTCTCAGAATTAAGCTTGCAGGGTTTTATTGGCTCTTGGTATCAACCCATAAAATGACAGCGTGCTTGGCTGCAGGTTCTGAAGCAGAGATGTGAAGTCTTATCCCACCCTCCCCAACGGCCCGCCCATGTGGCAAAGAGTAGCCGCATCACAAGCCCCTCCCTGCGTACCCTCCTGCCCTCACTGGCCCCCTCCTCCGTATTCTGTTGTTCTTTATTTGTTCTCATCCCAGAGGCTGGCAACCCTGTAGCTGTTGCTTAGCTGCTAAGTCGTGTCTGACTCTTGTGACCCCATGGACTGCAAAAGTAGCCTGCCAGGCTCCTCTGTCCATATTTTCCAGGCAAGACCACGGGAGTGGGTTGCCATTCCCTTCTCCAGGAGATCTTCCTGACCCAGGGATTAAACCCTGCCTTCTGCATTGGCAGGCAGGTTCTTTACCACAGAGCCATCAAGGAAGCCTGAAAGCCTAGTTAGCCCACCATGGGCCTTCCTGTCCTTCTTTAGAAGGATTTCTTAGGATGTTTACCCCTAGCCACCCTCGGGGGTTTATTTCATCTCTATTTTCCTACTTAAAATGGCTTCCCTAGTACCTACGGTGTCTCATTCAGTCCTGAACAGCAACACGAGGGGCAGTAAGAAAACCTATGTCCCTTCTCATGCTGGAGAATCCTTTACTAGGTTTCTTATAATGCATAGTCTATGTTTTAAAAAATCTTAACAGAGTACTATAAAATTTTTGGTAATTCCTGAGAGAAACCTGGTGCTTAGGTAATGCTCCAGTCACAGACAATGTGACTTTATAAAACATAAGCACAACACAGTATTTAAGAGATAACCTGTGAATCTTGATGATAGATTCTAACATCTTTCCTCATGCTGAGGGAAAAGGCTATTCTTCATAGTCAATACATAATTCTAGTCAAAGAATGATCAAAAACATCCATTTTGATTGTATTTTTAATGACATTTTGTCATTGCTTAAAAACACTGTCAGCAGGAGGGAGACAGACAAGACACGATGCTGGAGAAGGAATGACAGCTGTTTAAATTAAATCTAAAGAAAACTATGAAAGAAAACATAGACTATGATTTAAATAAATGAGTACTGTTATCTTTGGCAATCAATGCTTTCATAAAACCTTTAACATATCAAAATGGAAAAATGTGCTTCTTTCTCCATCTCTGTATAACAGTTTCACAGTAATCTATTTAGAAGCTTTCTGTTTTGCCAAAAGTATGTCATATAGAGGTAGCTTACCTCAGAGGATGTGGGAAGCAGGGACATGAAAGCAGGAAAGGGACCTAGGTTTATTGCCACGCTGTCCTGTGGTTACCTCTACTGTGTATGTATCAAGGACACGTTTGTCAATGCCCCTGACATAATTTGCCAAGGAAATTATTAATATTTGTCTCTCCAGACAGGGAGAAAATGTTCCTGGAACCAGGAACCATTCAATAGTCATCTTTGTATCTTACACATTCCCCATATCTCATTCCAAATCTTCCCCAAGCCTATCCCCTAGCACAGGGCTGTGTATTCTAAGCACACAGTAAGTGTTTGGCAGAACTGAAGTGATATGATATCGGATATTTCTTGGATATCCAGAACCTAGCCTTTTTTGCTTCTTTCCAAACAAGACTTCACATTTCTCAGCTGCTTGAGTTAAAGGATAGAGAACTCACTGTCAAATCCTAGTTAGAATCCACCTCCCCTAAACCAATCAACACATTGCAACTCCTTGTCCTCATGATTGGTTAAGACATTTGTCTCAAGTCTGGCCAGAAAGGTCCAAATGAGACTCAAAGCCAGGATTCTTGTTTAAACTCTCCAAGCAGTGGACTTTCTTGGACTCAAAACCTGGGATCATGTAGCTCTGTGAAGTGTGGAAGTTACTTTGGAGTCTTAAGAGGAGAGCCTAACAAAAGTGGAATCTATACTAAATAGGCAGCGTAAAAAAATATTGAGAAAAAAAATTGGGTCCAATTCACATTTTTAAGCCCCTGAGTCTTACCCAAAGCCCAATTGTCTTGGGCTCTTCAGTGAAATAAGGCAATGAATTATCATTGTGATTTAAGCCTCTGTGTGTGTAAATTTTCAATCAAAATCAGCCTATCTGTGCTACAGTTTCTCTGGAAAGAAAGAGGAGTTCCTTCAGAGGCCAGTGCCTTCATACCTGCAGATGTCCTCACTCACGCTCTCCTAGCTCCTCACTGGGCCTGAGACAGACAAGGCCTACAGAAGACACTCTGCTAAGTTCTCTGCTGTTCGCCAGACCTTGGGGTTGGATTCTGTCCAGAGCATCTTTTTTTTTTTTTATTGGTTTTGCCATACAATGACCTGAAATTGCCATGGGTTTACATATGCTCTCCCTCCAGAACCCCACTCCATCCTCCCTCCTGATTCCCTCTCCCTGGGAAATCTCAGTGCACCAGCCCCGAGCATCAATCCTGGGCTGGCGATTGATTTCACATATGATAATTAACATGTTTCAATGCCATTCTCCCATATCATCCCACCCTTGTCCTCATCCACAGAGTCCACGAGTCTGTTCTATACGTCTGCGTTCCTTTTGCTGTCTCGCATGCAGGGTTCTGGCTGCCATCTTTCTAAATTCCATATATATGCGTTAGTATACTGTATTTTTGTTTTCCCTTCTGGCTTACTTCACTCTGGATAATAGGCTCCAGTTCCATCCACCTGAGTAGAACTGATTCAAATGAATTTTTTTTACTGCTGAGTAATATACCATTGTGTATATGTACCACAGCTTTCTTATCCATTCCTCAGTTGATGGGCATCTAGGTTGCTTCCATGTCCTGGCTATTGTAAACAATGCGGCGATGAACACTGGGGTACACGTGTCTCTTTCAATTCTAGTTTCCTCGGTGTATATGCCCAGCAGTGGGATTGCTGGGTCATATGGCAGGTCTATTTGCAGTCTTTTAGGGAATCTCCACACTGTTTTCCATAGTGGCTGTACTAGTTTGCATTCCCACCAACAGTGTAAGAGGGTTCCCTTTTCTCCACATCCTCTCCAGCATTTATTGCTTGTAGATTTTTGGATTGCAGCCATTCTGACTGGTGTAAAGTGGTACCTCATTGTGGTTTTGATTTGCATTTCTCATCAGAGAAATGTCCAGAGCATCTTGTATTCAACTACATTTCATCCTGGCTCAGAAGGAATCTCTCCACCATTATGAAATGATAACATGTCCTTTCATCTCGTTGGATCCTTTGTAATGGGTGCCAAGCTGTTTGTTTTTTCTGGCTAAATGTTTAAAAATAGATTTGCACATAATTATTGAACATTCGTCACTTTTTCAGTTATTGATTTACGAAAATTCCATCTGTATAAATATATAAAATTGATCTCTTGAGCAATCGCAGAACTTAGAGAATGCATCCAATTTATTTTATCATATCAGCAAATTTTAGAAATTTAAACAACTCAGTTTTGGAGAAAATTCTATGACTGCTTCCTTCTACTCCCCAGAATAATGCATATTTGAGTAAAGCCATTTGTGGAAGAAGTAATTATGTCTTAGGTAAGCCTTTTAAAAGCTATTATAAACTTGTTTTGTATTTATATTGATATATCAGCTGATTACTAATAATGGAAGAATTGAATAAAACATTCAATCACTTTTCTAAGATTTACATGAGCAAGTCCAGTAACATATATCAAGTCCTTATGTAACTAATAAGTTGCTCTCTTAAAAAATAATGAAGTTCCTTTCCTGCCTCACTTTTACTCTGTTTGCTTAGGTAGGTACATTGGTTTCAATCAGTTGAGATACAAAAATTAACTGAACAAATGTCTTAGCGAAACTGGAAAGTATACTGTGCCAGCTTGTACTGTTATTTCAATTCACTGGTTACATATTAGGATTCCATAATGAATTACCCCTTTTTGAGAGGTGTATGTGTGAAAGTGATGTCTCAATATATAGCATTACTTCTGGGTGGTGGTCCCAGTCCTCCAAGAGCTCACTGTAAGCTGACAAACTGGAAAAAAGACTTCTCAGAAGGGTTTAACAGTAAAGGAGATTTAGGCAATCTCTTAGGTGACTGTAATCCTTACTTTCAAGAAAGTGAAATAGAAGGGAGAATTAGATTTCAATATCAAGTTGGCAGTGTCTAAGCTAGTCCCTAACTTAGATATAAGCATCAAAAGTTAGCCCTACATCAGCTAGCCCGTTTCTCCCCTTTGCTCTCTGTCTGTCTGGAGTCCA
This sequence comes from Antilocapra americana, assembly GCA_007570785.1. Lineage (NCBI taxonomy): Eukaryota > Metazoa > Chordata > Mammalia > Artiodactyla > Antilocapridae > Antilocapra > Antilocapra americana. The sequence goes on along the minus strand of ML660786.1, from coordinate 5,963,528 downwards.
AGCCATGCCCCCTCTGGGGAGGTCGGCTTCTCTGCTTGTGACTTACAAACACTGAGCACTCTTTCTTCTTTTGCTTTCTCATTTTCACTGGCCTCTTTCTCCTCTTGCATGTGGAGTTCTTAAACGCCAAAGGACAGAATACTATTCCAGATGACCATACTCACTCTTTCATGGATCTTGCAGTCAAGAGAGTATAACCGGATGAGGAAACGAGCACAATTCACTGAGACCTGTGTGGGGCCACAGAGGACACAGTTCTAGCCAGCATTTGCTTTTCAGTTGCCGCATGCAGGACCTTTAGTTGTGGCATATGAACTCTTGGTTGCTGCACGTGGGGTCTAGTTCCCTGAGCAGGGATTGAACCTGGCCTGTTGCATTAGGAACATGGAGTCTTAGCCACTGGACAACCAGGGAGGTCCTGAAAAGGTCTTATCCAGGATAAAGTATAGAAGAGTGTGTTCCAAATAGAGAACACAGAGCAGCAATTTGAGGAATTTGCAGAAACTCAGTATCACTAGGCGTGTACGATGAGGGGTTAGGACAGCAATAAAGATGGTTAGGGGTGTGAAAACAATAACTAGATAATCCAGCCTCTTGTAAAAAAATATGGTGAACATTTTCTAAGAACAGTGGAAAAACTCTGAAAGGTTTAAAGAGGAAAATTTCAAGATGAAATGTGAATTTTAGTGACATCATTCAGTCCCAAGTATAGCCCATGGGGTCGCAGAGTTGGACATGACTATGTGACTAAGCAACTGAGCACGCGTGCGTGCACACACACACACACACACACACACACACACACACACACACTACTGAGAGTGGATCAGAGTAGACCAGTTAGGGGGCTGATGCCTCATGACTCATGACGAACAGCAAGAAAGGTTAAATTCAGTTTGGGCTTGGTGAATTTGAACTGGTTCTGGGCCTTTTAAATGTAGATAACTGGGAAAGAGATAAATGCATAGTTCAGAAGCTGAAGATGCAAATTTGGCAGCCCTCCCATAAAGTCCTAAAGTGGCTGAAATCTCTCTAAAGAGGTACGCCGAGAAGTAAGGAGGACCTTGTGGATACCTCCGAAGAATACCAGTGTTTGAGGACCTGGCAGAGCAAGAGAAGCCACCAAAGACAAAGCCATGTTTCACACCTGATTGCTTCTCTCATTCACCTGCTGAGCCTCCTGGCCCTCAGCCGATGCTTCATCCACCGTGGAGTCTTAACTCACACAGGCAGAATTAATCCATCCTGGTCCCATTTGCTCCTCATCTGCTACTGTGAGCGGCAGAGAAGGAACAAATGCATTATAATTATTTTTTTACTTATCTTTCTTCCATTTTAGACGATACATTCCTTGGGGATAGGAATCCTCCCCTAATTTTGTTGGTGTTCTCACCAGTGTAATGGCATCAAGCAAAGAGTTCTCTGCTTGCTGAGTAAATAATGCATGTATTCTTATGTATAAGATCATATTTATATCAGTAAAGAGTATAAATATGAAGCAAAATACTTGAATTTAAAAACCACTTCTCTCTTTATTCTGGTTTTACAAAGATCAAACATATGCTATACATATTGTGAATGCGGAGAAAGTGTCTATTGATTAATGAACATTGATCAGAGATCCTAGGATCTCATTTAACATTCAGAAAGTGCACTGGTAAGGGAGGCATGCCAGATACATACTCACCCAAGGGTAAGATACAGGGCAGCCAAAAGAAATGAGGTGGTGCTTGGTTCAAAGTCTCTGAAGGGAAAATCACTAGGAGGTTGGTTCCTTGTGACCCTGAAATATTGTCCAGTAACAGGCTATTTTATTTTCAATAAATCCGAGGATAATTTTTTTAGACCAGGGTAAGAAACTTAAAATTTTTCTTTACTGAACCAATGACTCATTGAAACTAAATTAATTTTGTGTTGTATACAAGTAAAAGTAGTGATTTAGTTGATGTTTTAGAGAGAAAGACAAGTTATATATATATATATGGTTAGTTAAAATACCACATACATATAATACATACTATATGATTAGTTAAAATACCACTCTATAGACAGTTAAAAAAGTGATAGAGAAGGCTGAAAGAGAAAAAAAGGTAAAAATAAGGAAAACAGGTGGAAAGGGAGGGAGGAAAATTGAAACGGGAGAGGAGACTTAAGGAAAATGAGAAAGAGATAAGGGAAGAGGCACCATGAAATGTTAGTAATAATAATAAATATAATTTGTAAGCTTTCTTTGGCAGAAATTTCACCTTAATCTTTTGTTTCTTTTGATAGACCATGAGCACTTGTTCTGGTTTTACAGAGAAGAAAATGCATATAGTCAGTGGCAAAACTGGAGCTGGAATTTGGTCTCTTTATTTCTGATCCTCTTCGCTTATATGAGGTTTAATGGATGTAAATTACAGTTGTTCTGCAGTTCACTAGGTTTGAGTGTCTCTGCGTAAGTTGTCACCTGTTATTTCTGCTCTTTGAAATTCTGATTATAGTACCTCTGATCCTGTAGAGCCACGTTTTCTTATAAAAGAAAACAGCTTGTCTGTTTTTATTTCCAAACTTTAAAGTTTATTTTTGAAATAAATGTTTACTTCCCCATGAGCTGCTGAATCTTCTGCAGGTGTGTGAAGGAATGATTCTGGCTTTAGAAAATTGCTTTGGAACATGAGAGATATCTCTCAATTTACTAGCTATCACCTGTAGTCCCTTTGGCATAGAAAGCTGTCAGCTTGCTTTATTTTATCCTCTCAGTGATCAGAATTTTTCTATTACAGAAAATTTTAAATTTAAATTTATAATTAGCATCTATTTGTTTTGAAATGAGTTTTTCCCTCTGCTTATTTAAAAAAAAAAACCTAAGCTGGAGGTCATATTCAAACTATCTAATAAGAGGTGTGGAATAGATAACACCCATTAGAATAAATATCTTCTCTGCCTATACAGAGAGGCTAAAAATATCAGCTCTGTTCTAATTCCTATTGGGAATAATACAAACAAGAGAACCTCACATCCTATGTATTTTCCATTAAGAAAATCCTTTAGGAATGTACAATATTAACCACACTATTAACTACTCTCAGGGTTTCATCTCTCTCCCTTCGCAAAGCAGACTTGAAAGAAAGGAAAGAATGAAAGAATAGGGTGGAGGAATAGAGAAGCACAAAGGAAAGGTGGGGAGGAATGAATGTTCGCATAATGTTGCTTTCTAGTTTTCTTTTAGTGTTTCCAAAACCCAGAAATTTTGCTGAACTTCAATTCCGTCAGATTTTCAGGAACCCTTATGAAAAATTTCCTGCCTTTTAAAAAAAATTAATCCTGGGGGGACTTCCCTGTTGGTCCAGGGGTGAAGACTCATTCTCAGTGTAAGGAGCCTGGGTTTCATCCCTGGTCAGGGAGCTAGGACCCATGTGCTACAACTAAGAGTTTGGATGCCACAGCTAAAGACCCTGCGTGCTGCGGCTAAAATCTGGCACAGCCAAATAAATAAACGAAATAAAAATAAAGGTTAAAAGAAAAATTTGAATACAAAATATGTACACTAAACTATATAAATCATAATTGAACAGCACCCCATTTTTTTATTATTATT
>ML660786.1:5904007-5959848 GCA_007570785.1 Antilocapra americana | reverse complement strand
CAATCCTGGGCTGGCGATTGATTAGACACATGACAATTAACATGCTTCAATGCTCTTCTCCCATGTCATCCCATCCTTACCCTCATCCACAAAGTCCATGAGTCTATTCTATACATCTGCGTTCCTTTTGTTGTCTCCCATGTTGGGTTCTCGTTACTGTCTTTCTAAATTCCATATATATGCGTTAATATACTGTATTGTTGTTTTTGCTTCTGGCTTACTTCACTCTGGATAATGGGCTCCAGTTTCGTCCATCTGAGTAGAATTGCTTCAAATGAATTTTTTTTTAATGCTGAGTAATATTCCATTGTGTATATGTACCACAGCTTTCTTATCCATTCGTCAGTTGATGGGCATCTAGGTTGTTTCCATGTCTTAGCTATTGTAAACAATGCAGTGATGAACATTGGGGTACACGTGGCTCTTTCAATTCCCATTTTCTACAAAATAAACACACCTGTGTGACCACAATCCAGATCAATGTAGAGGATGACTCAGAACCCCCTGATTTACCTGCCTCCCACTCACTGCCCCCCTTCTCTTGCCAAAGTAAGCGTTATCCCAACTTCTAACATCATAGTTAGTTTTATCTACTTAAATTTTTATTTCAATGGCATCAGAGTAGACATTCCTTTCTGTCTGGCTTTTTTTTTTTTTTTATTTTGCTTAAAGCTGTGTGTGGAATCACCCATATTCCAGCGTGTCATGGAGGTTGATACATTCTCATGGCTGTGTTGAATTTTATTGCATGAATATGCTGTAATAGATAATCATCTCTTCTACTGTTGATAAGATTTGGGTGGTTTCCAGGTTTGAGCTCCTAAGAATAATGCTAATTATGTGATGTGATAGAGGTGTTAGCTAACACAATGGTGGCAATCATTTGTAAAATATAAGTCTATCAAATGGACACATTGTGTAATTTAAACTCATACAGTGTTACATGTCAATTATATCTCAATAAAGCTAAGGGAAAAATAAATTATAACTATGTGAAGTGACAAAGGTGTTAGCTAAGACTATTGCGGTGATCATGTTGTAATATAAAAATATATGGAAGTAACATGTTGTACACCCTAAACCTGGGGCTTCTCAGGTAGCACTAGTGGTAAAGAATCTGCCTGCCAATGCAGGTTTGATGTAAGAGAAGTAGGTTCAATCCATGGGTCGGGAAGATCTCCTGAAGGAGGGCATGGCCACCCAATCCTGTATTCTTGCCTGGAGAATCTCATGGACAGAGGAGCCTGATTGGCTGCAGTCCTAGGTTGCACAGATTCGGACATGACTGAAGCTACTTAGCATGCAGCAGGCATGACCATCCTAAATGTACAGAATGTTATACATCAATTGTATTTCTTTTTTTTAAACTCTTATTCATTTAAAAGAGCTTTGGGGCTTCCCTGATGGCTCGGTGGTAAAGAATCCATCTGCCAATGCAGGAGATGTGGGTTTGATCCCTTATCTGGGAAGATCCCACATGCCTGGGAGCAGCTAAGCCCATGAGTCACAACTGCTGAGCCTGTGCTCCAGAGCCCAAGAGCTACAACTACTGAAGCCCGTGTGCCCTAAGCCCAAGCTCTGCAAGAAGAGAAGCCACCACCATGAGAGGCCTGCACACTGCAGTTATGGAGTAGCCCCTGCTTGCTGCAACTAGAGAAAAGCCCATGCAGCAATGAAGACCCAGTGCAGCCAAAAATAATTGAATGAATAAATTTATTACAAAAGAAAACAAGTACATTAAAAAATTTTAATTTTAGTTGATTAAAAACTCTAATATAAAGGCAAATGTCTCTAACTTTGTAGCATATTTGTTGAGTTAGTTTCAGGTGTATAGCAAAGTGCTTCAGTTATACATATAGATGTATCTATTTTTCAAATTCTTTTCCAGTTAGGTTATTACAGAATGTTGAGCAGAGTTTCCTGTGCTCTACAGTAGGTCCTTGTTGGTTATCTATTTTAAATATGGAAGCATGTATGTGTCGATCTCAAAGTCCCAGTATATCCCTCCCCCCGACCCTTCCCCCTGGTAACCACTGGTTTGTTCTCCAAGTCTGTGACTCTGAAAGCCAATTATGTTTCAATTAGAAAGACAGAAAGAAAGTGGAGAGGAAAAACAATGCTGCTATGAACATTCTTGAACATATTTGGTATACACGAGTACACACATTTCTGTTGGACACATAATTGTAGGGGAAAAAGAACATTCCTGGATTTTTCAGGGTTCATGTAGATAGTTCTAGCCGTGGACACAAATGTGCTACAAGGTTAGAGACACTGCTTTCGCTCCTCTTAGAAACATGTTCACATACTGTAAAGATTAGATCTATAGTCATTTGTTTCCCTAATGAAGGAGCTATATTGCTCTGGTCCAAAAGGATAATGGAACTTCTCTTACATCCCCCAAACCAAACGGATGGGCACCTCTGTAAGCCTCAGTCCAGAGCCCAGAGCCTTATCTATGTGGGTATACACATTTCAGAGACCAATGAGGCCCACAACTCTAGGTCTCACAAAACTGAAAGTTACGTGGCTAATGGTCTCCTGGAGAGATTTCATTTATAAACAAAGTGTCAGGAGTAGACACTTTCAGAAGAGGAGATAAAATCCTTCCTTTCCTCTTCCTTGCCCTGTGGAAAATCCTTCCGTTCCTGTACTGAAAATACTTGTCTGCCCTCACTGTGTGGTCCCAGAGTTGAAACCTATCACAAAAGGCATTAAATGGGCAACAGACTTTTTATTTACTGAGATAATAAGTAATAAAGAAGAAATCTGTCTCTGATCCAGAATACTTCATGTGTGCATTCAGGATAAAATTAGTGCTTGGAGTCTGTATATATTCGACCTTCGTGACACTCCCAACTCCCAAGCCATTTTCTAAAGAGATTGTGCCAACTGATACTCCCACTAGCAGTTTTCAAAAGCTCTGTTTGCTCAAAGACACTAAGTGTTTTCAGTCATTTTAAGGTCTAGCCATTCTGGTGGTTCTGCTGTCTTATTTCTTTGTAATTTTAATTGAGTTTTCCTGATGACTAATTAGGTGATTATGCCTTTGTATGTTTATTGGCCATTTGGATTTCCTTCTTACTGAAGAAAAGTTTAAATTTTTTGCTGACTTTTTCATTTTTTTAGTTGAAGTATATTTACTTACAAAATTATGTTATTTCAGGTGTGCAGTTTTATAGTAGTTTGATAGATGATACTTCACATAGAGGGATAAAATATTGACTATATTCCCTGTGTTGAATATCACATCCTATTCCATGCTTGCAATTTATTTGTTTGACATCTGGTAGTGTGTACCTCTTAGTCTTCTTCACCAGTTTTGCCCTTATCTCCACTCCCCCTTTCCCTCTTAGGTAGCCACTAGCTGGTTCTCTGGGCCTGTTTCTATATGGTTATATTTGCTCATTTGTTTTATCTTTTAGATTCCACATACAAGTAAAAACATATTTTCTCTGTCTGACTTATTTCACTAAACATAACAATCTCTAGGTCCACTGATGGTGTTGTAAATGGCAAAAAAATTTCACTCTTCCTTTATAGCTGAATAATATCCCATTGTGTGTATGTGTGTGTGAGTGTGTGTGCATGTATACCACCACAGCTTCTTTATTTCTATTGATGGACACTTAGGTTGCTTCTGTATTTTGGCTATTGTAAATAATGCTGCTGTGAAATTGGGGTGCATATATCTTTTTGAATTTATGTCTTCATTTTCCTCAGATAGTAAATCTGCTCAATTTTATGGTAGGTCTATTTTCAATTTTTTTAGGAACTGTTATTTCCATAATGCCTGTACCAATTTATATTTCTCCCCATCCTTACCAACACTGATTTGTTGTCTTTTTGATGATAGCCACTCTGACAGATGTTCATACTAATTTGAAAAGATGTAAGGACACTAATGTTTATTGCAGCATTATTTATAAAAGCCAAGATAAGGCAACCTGTATCTGCAGATTGATGAATAAAGAAAATATGATATTATAATATATATAATGGAATATTAGCCATTAAAAATGAAATCTTGCTATTTATAACAACATGGATGGACCTAGAGGATACTATGCTAAGTGAACTAAATTGGACAGTGAAAGACAAGTATTATATCATCTCATATTTGGAATTTAAAAAACAAAACAAAATGAAAACAAACTAGAGATATAGAGAACAAATGGGTGGTTTCCAAAGGGGAGAGGATAGTAGAGGCTGAAGCAAAGTAGGTGCAGGGGATTAAGAGGTACAATTAAGAGGTAAAAACCTCCAATTATAAAATAAACTATTCACTGGAATGTAAAATACAATATAAAGAATATGATCAATAATATTGTAACAAATTTGTATGAGGATAGATGGCTACTATATTTACTATGGTGATCATTTCATAATGTATGCAAGTGTCAAATTAATATGTAGTACACCTGAAACTGACATAATATTGTACTTCAATTATATTTCAATAAAAAGAGGTACCTAAAATATCTGTGAACTATTAAGTTTCAGGAACCAACACATTCTGTTTTAATTAATAGAGTAGAATTGAATTTTATGGCGCTTTCAACCAAAAGCAGTCTCTCTAATATTGGTGGATTCCATTAACCTCCCAGTAAAGTTCCCAGTGCCCTGCTCGAATGTTCTTCATCCCCTGTCTAGGTCACTGGCATCATTGTTGGATTCCTGTCTTAAGAATGCAATTCTCTGAGACCAGACACTATAAAACTCCTAGAGGAAAACATAGACCTAACACTCTCTGACATAAATCATGGCAATATCTCTTTCAGTCTGTCTCACAGAATAATGGAGATAAAATAAACAGGTCCTACTTAAACTCAAAAGCTTTTGCACAGTAAAGGAAATAATAAACAGAATGAAAAGATAAATCACAGATTGGGATAAAATATTTGTAAATGATGTGATCAACAAGGGATTCATCTCCAAAATTTACAGATAGCTCATGATGCTTAATAACATCAAAACAAACAAACAAACAAAAATCAAAAAAGACCTAAATAGACATTTCTCCAAAGAAGATATACAGATGGCTAAGAGGCACATGAAAGGATGCTCAACATCACTAAATTTTAGAGAATTGGAAATCAAAACTACAATGAGATATCACCTCACACTGGTCAGAATGGCTATCATCAAAAAATCTATGAACACAATAAATGCTGGAGAGGGTGTAGAGAGAAGGGAACTCTCCTATACTATTGGTGGGAAGGTAAGCTGGCACAGCCGCTATGGAGAACGGTATGGAGGTTCCTTAAAAAACTAAAACAGAGCTACTATAAGACCCTGCAGTCCCACTCCTGGACATGCATCTGGAGAAAAACATGAGCCAACAGGGTACTTGCACCGCAATGTTCTTTGCAGCGTTGTTCACGTTAGCCAAGACATGGAAACCACCTAAATGTCCGTCAGCAGAGGTTTGGATGAAGAAGATGTGGCGCATATATTCAATGGACTATTACTCAGCCATTAAAAAGAATGAAACAATGCCACTTGAGCAGCATGGGTGGGTCCAGACATTGTCATGCTGAGCGAAATAAGTCAGACAGAAAAGGATAATCATCATATGACATCCCTCCTATTGGAGCCTAAAAAGAAATGATACAAATGACCTTACAGAACAACGAGAGACTGACAGGCTTAAGAGAGAGAACTTACGATTGCTGGGGGGAGGAGAGGAAAGGGAAGGGACAGTTAGGGAGTTTGGGATGGACATGTACACAGCTTTATGTTTAAGATGAATAACCAACAAAGACCTACTGTATAGCACACGGAACTCTGCTCAGTGTTATGTGGCAGGCCGGATAAGAGGGGCGTTTGGGGGAGAATGGACACATGTACATGTATGGCTGAGTCCCTTAGCTGTTCACTTGAAACTATCACAACATTATTTGTTAATAGGCTAGACCCCAATACAAAATAAAAATTTAAAGAAAAAAAAAGAATGCAATCCTCTGCTTAAGGGTCTTCTTTAAACACAGGATCATGTTTAATAACTTAGTAGTCTCATTTTAAAATGTACTTAGATACAAGCATGGCTCAATAATATAGTTTAACTCAATATAGCCATATATTTTAATTTGAATTTGTAATCAAAATATAAATTACTCATTATGTAGTTTTCATTTTTTAATGTTAAGTCTTTGAAACCCAGAGTATATTTTTTATTTGTAGCATAATTCTATTGGGAGTAGTCAATTTTCAAGGCTACCTCTGGTTAGTGGCTTCTGTATTGGATATTGTGGCCCCAGAGCATAAAAGCAATTTCCTTTTTTTTCTATTTTTGAAACTATGTAGGGAAAATTCACAGGTAATTCTTTGTTCTCTATAGGTAAGTCTCTATCATCTTCTCCGATTTCTCTGTGAGTGTAAGATTCTGTTTTCTTCTTTACCATTTGGACTATAGTGAACATAATATTTGTTACTGTGATCTTTTCATTTCACATTATAAAGTAAACTTACATGAGACTGATTTTCACCATCATTATTTTAAATAATTGATATGTATTGAAGCCTGTAATGCTTATTAGTTTTCAACAAAGTAAATTTAAAATTAGAATTTTCGTTGCTAATTTAGTAAGGTAAAGTGACTTCTCAAGGTTAGTATGATCTGTGGATCTTTTATTATCATTTAGGATAAGATCATATCATGTTTTCTTTTTTAAAAAATTTTATTGAGGTATAGTTGATTTACAAGTTGTGTTTAATTTCTGCTGTATAGCAAAGTGAATCAGTTATACACATATATATTCTTTTTCATAGTCTTTTCATTATGGTTTATCACAGGTATTCCATGTTTTCTTAAAAGCTTTTACAATCTCCTTTTATTCCCCAAGTGAATAGAGATAGCATTCTGCTTTAAAAAAATCATGTGGAATTTTATTTAAACAACTGAATCATGTTTATGTTTGAATACATATTTTCTATGTTGTTGTAAACAACATATTTTTTATTAGAGAAAAAGGAAACTGATTTATATATTTTTCATTAAATCACTTGAGTATAAATGGAAAGGTTTTATAAACTTAGAAAGGAATCTACAAAATTAAGTGTGTTTTTCAGAGTTGTCATTTACACTATGAAAATCAAAAACATATCAATAGTTCCTAGATTTCCAAATAGTAATCTGAGTCAAGTCAGGAGTTATTAAACTGGTTTTCCGTTCAAGAAAGTGAAAAAAATTCATTTGATGGCTTCATCTATATAAACAGAATTATATCAAAATAAATGAAAATCAGATAACTTCTTTAAAATCTAATAAGGTGTGGGAAAAAAGTTTTAGAATTCTCTACTTGTTGTGATCTCCAATAATATTAGACAGTGGCATAAATAAAAAGTAGGGGTTATAAGAACCAATTTTCATGTGGGTGAAGAAGTAAAAACTTCTGCAATTCTTCTCCAATCTTTCCTCAAATAAATCAGCCAGAACATTGTGATGATATTCCAGTTTAGCTTCTGTGTTACAGACTATCAAAAATGTTGTAACCCTTTCTTTTCTCTTCTTGCTCCACCATGTTTCTCTAGTTGTGCTAACTGTGAAATAGGCTGACCCAAAAAGAAAGTTAGAAAAGTGGGAATTGCTCAGTCTTAAAAATATCCCCATTTTCAATTATGTAATTATTTTAATATATAGTAAACATATTCATGTCTAAATTTACATATTATTTGACTTGACTCAATTTTTACTTTTTGTGATTTTTTTGTGTATCATTTTAATTAACTCACATGTATTAAAAATAACATTTTGCAATGCTAGTTGTGTCTGATCTGGCTAGTCTAATTCTAAATATAGTCCCAGAATGGTATTGTTTGGCATTTCCCCATGAAAATAACAACTGCTAAAGATCAAAACTTCAATATTATGTGGGCATTTTAAGAATGTCACATTTCATTAGTAGTCAATTTTTTGAAGAACAGTTTTTGCTAGGCAAAAATTTTGATAAGCATATTATGGGAAATGATCTATGTTTCAGGTTGGTTGCTTGTCCAGCAAACTGGCCAATGACACTTTTTTTTTCTTTTGCTGTTGTCAGAACCCTTTAATCAATGCACAGTTAAGTTCTCCAGTTTTTAATTCTGAAATGATTTCCTTGCTTTCAGTGGTTCATGTCATCACTGTCAACCATAAAACTTCAACATCTTGTCTCTCTTTAAATTATGGATAGTGACAGCTCCCAAGCTATATTCTCTGCTAATATGTTTTAGTCACCATTAACTCTGTTTTCTGCACTGTTGATAATGACATGCTTTCTTTTCTTCCAAGGTTACCTACACTTTAACTTTTTTTTGAAATTTTTATCAGTCAGTTAAACCAAATTACAAAATAAAACCCCAGTAATCAGTACTGGTTCATATTCATGGGAGGGACCTTGAGACACCAGTGGCCACTCATGCCAGTTCAGGTCCGGTTTTGCTACTAAATGAGTTTTGGCAGAAAATTTGCAGAAAGTTTTGGGTTTTAGTGGTTTTCAGAATGGTGGATAACGGATTATGTATCTGTGTATGAAGACTGTTAGCATCCGATACTTCTATTCTTATTCTAAAGAGAGACTGCAAACTGAGTCGTCTTTATCCAGAAGACATCAAAAAGGTATTCTGTTGGGAAAACCTTTGTTCATCAGTAACATTCAAATTTTTGTTTCCTTAAGCTTCATTCAATATACATTTCTCTGGGCTGTCGGTCTATCTCATAAGTAAATGTTAATATATAATCGCAGCGCTCAGGTAGCTCAGGCCCTAGTGTGGGAGGAGAGAAGAAAAAAGAAAACAAGAAAGAAGACAAAAAAAAAAAGAAAGAAGACAGACGTCCAGTTCTGACCATGCAGCAGTGATGAAAACCACACTTGCTCTGCTGCCATAAACAACTATAACACGGCGCAAAATCCACCAAGCGACTGTTCTCAAGAATTTCCCAACAGATGCTCAGGGTGTGATTCTTGTAAGAAAGCAAGCACAAACAGTGAGCTCTCTCCCTGCGGCTACTTTCCAAACTGTGACAGAGGGAAGTGAAATGCAAGCAAAGAGCAACAGCCTTGCTGGACTGACGAATCTGACTGAAGGCTGGGCTGGGTTTTGTAGGCAGGTACAGGAGGGGAGCTGGGGAGCATCTTTATCTTCCTGTTGGTGGTAAGGAAGGCTGAAATATGAGCTAAGAACATCTTTTCTCCCTTGCTAATTTTTAGTCTGTGTGCCTCTCCTAATATCTATGATGTGTCCTTCACACAAGTCCTCAGTAACTATCTTAAATTCTTTGGGATATTTCAGGATGTTCCTGTGGTCCATCAGGAATTCTCAAGTTCAAGCCCCATTCAGTTAAATTTCCTGTGATTTCTGATTTCATCCCAAGTACATCTGCATGCATTTCTGGGGAAAATGGGAGATTTCAGTTTAGAATTACTGGTAACATGGTAATTTAGGAATGAGAAAAATCTCAAGATGTCAAGACTAATTTTTGAAGGTTTCTATTGACATATGCCATTCCAATGAAAGCTTTAAAAATAGTAACTTAAACTCAAAATTATCCATTACCAAAATGATGAAAAATATTTTATCCCCATTATTACTTTTTGGCATTGCCATCTTTCTAGTATCACATTCATCCATGTACTATTTTATAGAAATTCAAAAGACGGTTTCCCAGATAGTGAATTACACCTCTCAGAAATCAATTACATTTCAGGACAACACTAATACTACACATATTTTTATTAGGAAATAAAACCACAGGATATGGAGAGTAATAAAACTGGAATTATTCTACTGACAAAGTCCATAAAAGTAACCAATAATTTCAAAATCAAACAGAAAAACATATCCAGGGTCTGCTACTGAACAATATTAGCAGTAATACTTTCTCCAAGTTCACATTAATTTCCTCTCTCCATTTCTGATATATGGCACATATTTGAAAAGCCATGTGTCGTTTGCTTACTCCCTGGGTCAGGAATGCTGGGAAACTTTCTCACATTATGCTAGAGTTGGTGTCTTAATTCTCCTCCCTCTTAATTGATTAACGAGCGAGGAGTGAAGGAAACAGTGTTAGAGAAAATTTCATTAGGTACAAATTGCAAGACATTTGTTTGAATGAACATAGTATCTTAGCTCTGTCTTGATGGGCCTCGCGGGAATGCTGTAAGTATTACTGTAAGCGCCAGACCAAGCACTGAACAATTTAATGGTACCATTCGAGCATGGCCTTGTATCTGGTTTTTGTTTCACAACGTTCTTGGGGAAAACTTCACTGCCTGATAATAGGGAACAAAAGAATTCTTTCAACTTGATGTGTTGCCAAGAATATTTCTGAAGGGAGTCATTTAAGGTAAAACAACAAAAAGTCTCTTTTTAAAGCTTAAGCCATTCTAATTTACCTCTTCTATAAAAAGAAAACCTACATGTTTCAAAGCAATATCTGACCAGCCACGTGACCAGTGATCTGAGTAGATCCACATAGTGACTTGTGGCTTGTGATGATACTGGCAGTGACCCAAGATTTCCTCAATTATTTTTCACTGCCACAAATTTATGTCACTAGTTAAACAAACATTGATTTTTTTTAAGATTTAAGGTACTTAAAAGAAAAATGGAGGATAAAGAATAATATGCAGTTACTTTTTTCCATCTTACATTGACACACCTTAATATTTTACCTCAAATCTCTTTTAGTATTTTATCCATGATTCTGACCTTGGAGTAAATTCTTTGATGTTTACACTTCCATTTCTTAACAACAAACACATACATGCACATGTTCTATATATTGTGTTTTGTGTATTTGTATATATGTATGTCTGTATTATATAATTATATATATTTCATATTTGCTTTTTATAATTTGCCATCATGTTAAGCTCAAAGCATGTGTATTTATATAGATATATATATACATATATGCAATATAGATAGATAGTTCTAGTTTATTCTTTTTGATTAATACAAATATTTCATCATAAGGATACTGCAATTTGTTCATTCTTGCTTTTATGTACAATTAGTTCCCCCTCTTTATGTGGGCTATTAAAAATACACTGTAGCAAACTTCATTGAATATGTCTCCTTGTGCACATATGTAAAGTATTTTTGTGGAGGTTGGGGAGGAAGAAATTATATATCCAGAAATTAAATAGCAGGGGTTCCAGCTTATAAGTATTTTCAATGTTATTAGATTCTGCTTAATTCTCATCTGAAGGAATGCCGTGGATGAGAATTTCTTTCCTTCATAGCTTCATCAGCAGTCAGATTTGTTTATATTTGACTTGATGGAGGGAAGATAGATTTGCTTGATTATTGCTGTGGTCAAACAAACAATTTTTATATTTACTTTCCCATTAGTATTTCCTCCTCTGCCAATTGTATTTTCTTTAATTTTCCTCAATTTTACTATTAATGTATTTTTTGTTATTGATATCTGAGAATATCTTATACATGCTAGATAATTTTTTCTGGTCTTTCCCTGATCTTAAATAGTGTTTATAGCTTCTTTGTTGCTGTTTAGTTGCTAAGCCATGTCCAATCTTTTGTGACCCCATGGACTGCAGCCTGACAGGCTCCTCTGTCTGTGGGATTTCTCAGGCAAGGATACTGGAGTGGGTTGCCATTTGCTTCTCCAGGGGATCTTTCTAACCCAGGGATCAAACCCACATCTCCTGCACTCACAGGCGAATTCTCCACCACTGAGTCACTGGGGAAGCCCATGGTTTCCTTAGCCCCACTAAAGTTTTGAGTTGCGACATAGTCAAACCCATCTATCTCTGTTTTATGTCTTTTAATTATTGTGACTTAACATCTTCTCCTCTCTGACACATGGTCACTCTTTTTTTTCATTTCTAAAGACCGTCTTGAGTTTGCATACATTTTTACTTTTTCCCATGTGAATTTTAGCAGCAACTTTTGGTTGGAATTAAGTTAAATTTATAGCTATTTGGAAGATAATAAATTTAATATATTCTCCAGGTAAACATGGTATACATCTTCATGTATTCATAATTCATTTGCATAATTTAGTAAATTTAAATAATTTTCTCCTCCAAACTCAGAGCCTCCTGCTCATTCCCAGGAGCAGCTCACAACCAGGCCTCAGGGAGACTTGTGTGTGTGCACAGCACAGAGGACTCAGCTCCGAACACAATGGAGCCCTCTAGAGATGGCCAGGGCTAGTCCTACCCCCAGTCCCTGCCGATAAAGACCAGTTCCCTCACAGCCCAGCCTCCAATCAGTTTCCTCATCCTAACACAGCAGCATTCCCTGTGGGTCTTATTTCTCTGTGTCACAGCTTGGAAAGCAGAGCTCATTTTGTTTTTTCTTGCTCTCCGGAACCACATCCTGCACGTCTGTTGTCCAGTTCTTGGAAACAGTGGCTTTGTCCTGGTTTGTTGAGTGTGGTATCTTCTCAGCAGTGACAGGACAAGACTGATAGGCATCACCACTCCACTGTTCATTAATATTTGTATATCTCTTTTTATTTCCTTTCTTCATGTCTTATTGTATTGACTAAGATTTACTGAAGGAAAGAAACTGGATGCCAGAATGACCTCATGGAGAAGAGTCTACCCTACTCCCCAACCCTAGACCAGCTGATATATGTAAGATAAATAAGCTTCTATCTTATTTAGGTCATTGTATTTTGGAGCCTCTTATATTAGAAGCTTAACCTTATTCTTAAATTTGTGCCAAATCACAGAACAGTAATTTGAGCTAGGAAGTAAGTTTATTTATTTTAATAGAGAAACAGAAGTGTGAAGCAGACCCAAATTCTCATGTTAAAGATCAGCATGTTACCAAAGAGAAACTCATTCACTTTTTACATTGTAGTAATGAGCTTTTGGTTCTTTTGATTATAAACATGACAGGACATAAAATTAAAGAATTAAGGAATATTGAGGCTTGAAAGGATTTTAGAGATGGCAAGAGAAAGTGGAAGCCCAGATAATTTAAGTAATCTCTCCAGAGTCACATTATTACTTAGACAAAAGATCTGTGGCTAGAATTGAGTAGTGGTATTTCTACTCCCTATTTTTTTTTTTAAAGAAAATATTTTCTACTAACTTCCATTGTAATAATTCAAGGATGTTAAATTTTCTGTATTTTTAGAGAAAGATTTCTTTATTTATATTGTAAACTGCTTCATTCTTCAAATGTGTTATGTTTTGAAACTTTGTCAAGACGTGACATCAGGGTTTTTGCTGAATGATAGTGATATATTTAGTTGTCAATTTAATTAATAAAATGCTAGAGGATGCAGAGTATAAGATCTCCAAATGGTGATTTGAAAATCAATTCCTAATAAGAATCATTTATTTTAAAGAGAAATGATGATGTTATTTTGTACTATTATTTCTAAATATAGATAGTGATATATTGAAGTTCAATATTTTGAGTGATGGCAGTTTAGAATTCTTTCTTTCATAGCAGGAATGGGAAAGACTCTTGCTTAGTGAAAGTTATGTCAGCATACAAAAGTTATCACTAAAATAAGACTATTATAATAAGCTTACTTTCAAAATTGAAGTGGAAATAGTCATATGAAGTGTTAAAATTTTTCTTTTTTTCCCCTTTAGTTACTTGGATCTCATAACTGCAAAAATGTATTTTTGAAAACTTTTTCTCTCAAAGGAAAGTTAACTTACAGCATGTTAATTTTAGGTATATAGCAAAGTGACTTGTTTATGTATATACATATTCTTTTTCAGATTCTTTTCCATTATAGATTATTATAGGATATTCCATATAGTTCTCTGTATTATACAATAGATCCTTGTTGTTTATTTCATGTATGGTAGTATGTGAATGCTAATTCCAAAGTTCTTATATATTATTTATTATCACTAATGAGAATTTTATTGGCATGAAATATTAATACTATAATTATGAACATGTAAAATCTTTAAATCCTAAAACCTCATAACATTATCAAATATATCTATGTACAAAACATACATACATTTTACTTTATTTAAAACATATAAAAGAGAGAATTTAAAATCACACTAAATATAATAAATATATAACTTGCTTTGTTAAAAATCTATAGGGTATTTCCAAGTAAAGGTTAGACTTCCAGTGCCAAAGACAAAATTAATAATCAGTTTCCTAAAAGTGCTATTTGAAAGATTATTTTCAAGAACAATAAAGCCTCCTAAGTGTAAACTGTCTTTATTAAATGAGAAAAAAGCCTAAATTTTATACTGAGAATAAAAAAATGTTAAAGCTTTTTTCTGTGTTATTTCATGTCCTGTTATCAGATCACATACTAACGACCCAACATAGGTAACAAAACTATCCACTGTGGTTTGCTGATATTAATTTTGCCATCTGTCACTTGGGACTGCTTTCTGTCTTTTGGTCTGAGCTATATAACAATAGATTCCAAGCTCCAGATTTGGATATTTGCCAGCATATTTGAAATAGAAATTGTCTAAGAATATACAATAAGAATCCCAGATACTGGGGAAAAAAATCATTGCTTTCCTGCAGGGTGTTTTTTGCTGTATGAAAGGTATTTTCAGTATACCTATAAACTAGTCCAGGTCTGCGAATTTCAGCTGTTAATGGGAGGAGGTGACCTGATTAGCTCTGAGTCCAGTTTAGCTGAGTTGAGGTGCTCAGTCATGTCCGACTCTGCGATCCCATGGACTGCAGCATGCCAGGCTTCATATCCATCACCAACTCCTGGAGCTTGCTCAGGCTCATGTCCATTGAGTCAGTGATGTCAACCATCTTATCTTCTGTTGTCCCCTTCTCCTCCTGCCTTCAATCTTTCCCAGCATCAGGGCCTTTTCAAATGAGTCGGTTCTTTGCATCACGTGGCCAAAGTATTGGAGCTTCAGTTTCAGAATCAGTCCTTTCACTGAATATTCAGGACTGATATCCTTTAGTATGGACTGGTTGGATCTCTTTGCAGTCCAAGGGACTCTCAAGAGTTTTCTCCAATACCACAGTTCAAAAACATCAATTCTTTGGTGGTCAGCTTTCTTTATGGTCCAACACTCACATCCATAAATGATTATTGGAAAAACCATAGCTTTGACCAGATGGACCTTTGTCAGCAAAGCAATGTCTCTGCTTTTTAATATGCTATCTAGGTTGGTCATAGTTTTTCTTCCAAGGAGCAAGTGTTTTTTATTTCATGGGTGCAGTCAACATGTGCAGTGATTTTGGAGCCCAAGAAAATAAAGTCTGTCACTGTTTCCATTGTTTCCCCATCTATCTGCCATGAAGTGATGGGACTGGATGCCACCATCTTCATTTTTTGAATGTCGAGTTTTAAGCCAGATTTGAGTTGCTGCCTGCTAAATCCCTTTAGTCATGTCTAGATCTTTGCAACCCTGTGGACTGAGCCTGCCAGTCTCCTCTGTCCATGGGATTCTTCAGGCAAGAATAGCGGAGTGGGTTGACTCACCCTCTACCAGGGGTCTTCCTGAACCAAGGATAGAACCACAGCCTTTGTCTCCTGCACTGCAGGTAGATTCTTTACCACTAGTGAACCATGGTAAACCACTTGGAAGCCCCAAGTTTGGTTTCTAAAGTTTAAATTCTGTCTGGATCTTGAGATCTGAGAGCTCTCAAGCTGTCTGAGAAGCTCAGCGCTCCAGCACATTTCTTTCCCTAAGTGATTCAGGCATTCTGATTTATTGTGTTTGGGTGCGGTTTGGGGATGGGCAGTTTTTAAAAACATCTTAGAGATTCCATTATGAAGTCAATATTGGGAATCACTTAATTAGATGAAGCAAATCTTAGCAGATCAACCTATCTTAGTTTCCCAGATCAACCAGTTTCTTAAGAGAGGGTTCCTTTTATTTTTTGGTCAATATTTCCTTTATGCTTAATGTTATTGTTATACTTTCCTATTTACTGAGCTCTTATTATACGTCATCTTTTAAAACATTATCTTGTTTAATCTTCACAAAAATATTGCTTTAAAATGTAGAAACTAAGGCTAAAGGAGATGAAATACTGTAATTTTGTCAAAGTAACTTTGTTAGTGGTAATCATAATTGTGAAATATAAGTCTTCTGATTTCAATCTCTATACTATTGATCCCTGATTTTAAATCTGCCATGCTTAGTATTAGAAGCAGACTGAAAAGAAGAGAATTAGATTTATTTTTGTCTTTTCTCCATTTTTTAATTAATTTATTTTAATTTAATTTTTATTGAAGGATAATTGCTTTATAGAATTTTGTTGTTTTCTGTCAAACCTCAACATGAATCAGCCATAGGTATACATATATCCCCTCCCTTTTGAACCTCCTCCCCATCTCCCTCCCCATCCCACCTATCTAGGTTGATACAGAGCCCCTGATTGAGTTTCCTGAGCCATATGGCAAATTTCCATTGGCTACCTATTTTACATATGGTAATGGAAGTTTCCATGTTACTCTTTCCATACATCTCACCCTCTCCTCCCCTCTACCCATGTCCATATGTCTATTCTCAAAATCTGTCTCTCCATTGCAATCATGTAAATAAATTCTTCAGAGCCATTTTTCTAGATTCCATATATGTGCATTAGAATACAATATTTATCTTTCTCTTTCTGACTCACTTTAGTCTGTATTATAGGTTCTAGGTTCATCTACCTCATCAGAACTGACTCAAATGTGTTCCTTTTTATGGCTTAGTAATATTCCATTGTGTATATGTTTCGCAACTTCTTTATCCACTCATCTGTCGATGGACATCTAGGTTGCTTCTACGTTCTAGCTATTGTAAATAGTGCTGCAATGAACAATGGGATACATATGACTTTTTCAACCCTGGTTTCCTCAGGGTATATGCCTAGGAGTGGGATTGCTGGGTCATGTGGTAGTTTTATTCCTAGTTTTTTAAGGACTCTCCATACTGTTTCCAAAGTGGCTGTATCAATTTACATTACCACCAACAGTGCAAGAGTATTCCCTTTTCTCCACACCCTCTCCAGAATTTCTTGTTTGTAGACTTCTTGATGATGGCCATTCTGACTGGTGTGAGGTGATATCTCATTGTGATTTTGATTTGCATTTCTCTAATAATGAGAATCTTTTCATGTGTTTGTTAGCCATTTGTATGTCTTCTTTGGAGAAATGTCTGTTTATAGTCTTTTCCTCACTTTTTGTTTGGGTTGTTTGTTTTTCTGGTGTTGAGTTATATGAGCTGCTTATATATTTTGGAAATTAATCTTTTGTCAGTTGTTTTATTTTCTGTTATTTTCTCCCATTCTGAGGGTTGTCTTTTCACCTTGCTTATAGTTTCCTTTGCTGTGCAAAAGCTTAATCAGGTCTCACTTGTTTACTTTCATTTTTATTTCCTTTACTCTAGGAGGTGGGTCATAGATGATTTTCCTTTGATTCATGTCATTGAGTGTTCTGCCTATGTTTTCCTCTAAAAGCTTTGTAGTTTCTTGGCTTACATTTAGGTCTTTAATCCACTTTGAGTTTATCTTTGTGTATGGTGTTAGGAAGTGTTCTAATTTCATTATTTACATGTAGCTGTCCAGTTTTCCCAGTACCATTTATTGAAGAGGCTGTCTTTGCCCCATTGTATA
Organism: Antilocapra americana; assembly: GCA_007570785.1. Taxonomy (NCBI): domain Eukaryota; kingdom Metazoa; phylum Chordata; class Mammalia; order Artiodactyla; family Antilocapridae; genus Antilocapra; species Antilocapra americana. The sequence goes on along the minus strand of ML660786.1, from coordinate 5,942,322 downwards.
TTCTTGCCTCCTTTGTCAAAAATAAGAAGACCTACAAGATCTTCTAGAACTAACAACCAAAAAAGATGTCCTTTTCATTACAGGGGACTGGAATGCAAAAGTCAGAAGTCAAGAAACACCTGAAGTAACAGGCAAATTTGGCCTTGGAGTATAGAATGAAGCAGGGCAAAGGCTAATAGAGTTCTGCCAAGATAACACACTGGTCATAGCAAACACCCTCTTCCAATAACAAAAGAGAAGACGCTATACATGGACATCACCAGATGGTCGACACCAAAATCAGATTGATTATATTGTTTGCATCCAAAGATGGAGAAGCTCTATACAGTCAGCAAAAATAAGACCAGGAGCTGACTGTGGCTCAGATCATGAACTCCTTATTGCTAAATTCAGACTGAAATTGAAGAAAGTGGAGAAAAACACCAGACCATTCATGTATGACCTAAATCAAATCCCTTATGATTATACTGTGGAAGTGAGGAATAGATTTAAAGGACTAGATCTGATAGACAGAATGCCTGATGAACTATGGATGGTGGTTAGTGATATTGTACAGGAGACAGGAATCAAGATTATTCCCAAGAAAAAGAAATGCAACAAAGCAAAATGGCTGTCTGAAGAGGCCTTAAAATAGCTGTGAAAAGATGGGAAGTGAAAAGCAAAGGAGAAAAGGAAAGATATTCCCATTTGAATGCAGAGTTCCAAAGAATAGCAAGGAGAGATAAAAAAGCCTTCTTTAGCAATCAATGCAAAGAAATAGAGGAAAACAACAGAATGGGAAAGACTAGAGATCTCTTCAAGAAAATTAGAGATACCAAGCGAACATTTCATGCAAAGATGGTCTCAATAAAGGACAGAAATGGTAGGGACCTAACAGAAGCAGAAGATATTAAGAAGAGGTGGCAAGAATACACAGAAGAACTGTACAAAACAGACCTTCACAACCCAGATAATCACGATGATGTGATCACTCACCTAGACCCAGACATCCTGGAATGTGAAGTCCAGTGGGCCTTAGAAAGTATCACTACGAACAAAGCTAGTGGGGGTGATGGAATTCCAGTTGAGCTATTTCAAATCCTGAAAGATGACGCTCTGAAAGTGCTGCATTCAATATGTCAGCAAATTTGGAAAACTCAGCAGTGGCCATAGGACTGCAAAAGATCAGTTTTCATTCCCATCCCAAAGAAAGGCAATGCCAAAGAATGCTCAAACTACTGCACAATTGCACTCATCTCACATGCTAGTAAAGTAATACTTAAAATTCTCCAAGCCAGGCTTCGGCAATACGTGATCCATGAACTTCCAGATGTTCAAGCCGGTTTTAGACAAGGCAGAGGAACCAGAGATCAAACTGCCAACATCTGCTGGATCATCGAAAAAGCAAGAGAGTTCCAGAAAAACATCTATTTCTGCTTTATTTACTATGCCAAAGCCTTTGACTGTGTGGATCACAATAAACTGTGGAAAATTCTGAAAGAGGTAGGAATACTAGACCACCCGACCTGCCTCTTGAGAAACCTGTGTGCCGGTCAGGAAGCAACAGATAGAACTGGACATGGAACAATAGACTGGTTCCAAATAGGAAAAGGAGCACGTCAAGGCTGTATATTGTCATCCCGCTTATTTAACTTATATGCAGAGTACACCATGAGAAACACTGGGCTGGAGGAAGCACAAGCTGGAATCAAGATTGCTGGGAGAAATATCAGTACCCTCAGATATGCAGATGACACCACTGTTATGGCAGAAAGTGAAGAAGAACTAAAGATCCTCTTGATGAAAGTGAAAGAGGAGAGTGAAAAAGTTGGCTTAAAGCTCAACATTCAGAAAACTAAGATCATGGCATCCAGTCCCATCACTTAATGGCAGATAGATGAGAAAACAGTGGAAACTGTGGCTGATTTTATTTTTCTGGGCTCCAAAATCACTGCAGATGGTGATTGCAGCCATGAATTTAAAAGATGCTTAGTGTCTGGAAGGAAAGTTATGACCAACCTAGACAGCATATTAAAAAGCAGAGCCATTACTTTGCCAACAAAGGTCCATCTAGTCAAGGCTATGGTTTTTCCAATTGTGGTATATGGATGTGAGAGGTGGACTATAAAGAAAGCTGAGTGCCAAAGAACTGATGCTTTTGAACTGTGGTGTTGGAGAATACTCTTGAGAGTCCCTTGGACTGCAAGGAGATCCAACCAGTCCATCCTAAAGGTGATCAGTCCTGGGTTTTCATTGGAAGGACTAATATTGAAGCTGAAACTCCAATACTTTGGCCACCTGATGTGAAGAACTGACTCATTGGAAAGGACCCTAATGCTGGCAAAGATTGGGGGCAGGAGGAGAAGGGGATGACAGAGGATGAGATGGCTGGATGGCATCATCGACTTGATGGCCATCAGTTTGGGTGGACTCCGGGAGTTGGTGATGGACAGGGAGGCCTGGTGTGCTGCAGTTCATGGAGTCCTAAATAGTCAGATACGACTGAGCGACTGAACTGAACTGATAGGTGCATGGGTTTATTTCTGGGCTTTCTATCTTGTTCCATTGGTCTATATTTCTGTTTTTGTGCCACTACTATATTGTCTTGATGGTGGTAGCTTTGTAGTATAATTGGAAATCAGGAAGGTTTGATTCATTCAGCTCCATTCTTCTTTCTTAAAACTGCTTTGGCTATTTGGGGACTTTTGTGTTTCCTTATGAATTGTGAAATTTTTTGTTCTAGTTCTGTGAAAAATGCCATTGTTAATTTGATAGGGATTGCATTGAATCTGTAGATAGCATTTGGCAGTTCCTTCAGTCTCACAATATTGATTTTTCCTACCCAGGAAGATGCAACATTCTCCATCTGTTTATGTCATCTTTGATTTCTTTCATCAGTGTCTTATAATTTTCTGTGTACAGTTCTTTTTTCTCCTTAGGTAAGTTTATTCTTAGATATTTAGTTTGTTTTGTGCAATGGTGAATGGGATTAATTCCTTAATTTCTCTTTCTGATTTCTCACTGTTAGTATATAGAAATGCAAGTGATTTCTGTGTATTGATTTTGTATCCTGCAGCTTAGCTAAATTCACGGATTAGCTCTAGTAATTTTCTGGTACTATCTTTAGGGTTTTCTACGTACAGTGTCATGTCATCTGCAAACAGTGAGATCTTTACTTCTCATCCAATTTGGATTTCTTTTATTTCTTTTCCTTCTCTGATTGCTGTAGCTAGGACTTCCAGAAATATGCTGAACAATAGTGGTGAAAGTGGACACCTTTTTTTGTTCCTAATCTTAGGGGGAATGCTTTCAATTTCTCACCATTGAGAATAATGTTTGCTGTAGGTTTATCATATATGGTCTTTACTATGTTGAGATAGGTTCCTTCTATGCTCATTTATTGAAGAGTTTTAATCATAAATGGATGCTGAGTTTTGTTAAAGGCTTTTTCTGCATTGATTAAAATTATCATATGGTTTTTATCTTTCAATTTGCTAATATGGTGTATCACATTGTTTGATTTGTGTATATTGAAGAATAAAGCCAACTTGATCACGTTGTATGAACTTTTTGATGTGTTGCTGTTGATTATGTTTGTATTTTTGTTTTGTTTCTTGTTTAGATGAGATGTCCTGATGCTGGGTCTTGTATTACAGTGGTTTCTTTTGTGTGAGATCTCACTATTTGATACCCACTAGAGTTAATTCTGTGGTAGTCTAGGGTCTTGGTGTCAGTACTCCCACTCCAAAGGCTCAGGGCTTGATCTCTGGTCAGGAATGAAGATTCCACAAATGGTTTCTTATGGCATTAAGTGAGATGGAAACAAATATCCAAAAACGTGAAACCAAAGATGAACTCCAGGCAAATGACAGTTACAAAATCACGGAAATAATAATTAAAGTAATGGAATATACACATATACATATACACCCATGAGCAAAGTCAAAACAGTCCAGCAAAAATAAAGTACTGTATATTGACCTGGCAATCAAAGGAAATAAAAAATTATATTTACCAGTTAAGAACAAAACTAACCAAAGCACAAACTGGAAAATAAAACTAAAGCAAGGTGCCAAGTGGAGAATAAAGCAATGAAAACGAAACTAACAAATATGTTGAGAGGAAAGGAAATAAATAAAGGAAGGAAAGAATGGGTATGCAAAGTTAAATAGAGGTAGATAAAGAAGATTTATATATACTAAAGATTAACTACAAGTGGAAAAGAACAGTAGGAAAGGCAAACAAAGGAATAAATGTAGAAAAAATATAATAGGTTTAAAAAACTGAAAGTTAAAATTATAAAAAAGAGAAAAGATAAGAAAAAAACACAGAAGAAAGAAAAAAGGAAAATGAAAGGAAAACTCCACAGAACTTCGAAAGCCCAATGTAGATGCAGAGGTTTTTAACAACAATAAAAAGTGTGACTGAATACACACACACACATATATACACCCATAAGCAAAGTCAAAACAGTCCAATAAAAACAAAATACAATAGACTGACCTGGTGAACAAAGGAAACCTAAAATAGAATCTATCAGAACAAAACTAACTAAAGCACAAACTGGAAAACAAAACTACAGCAAGGTGCCAAGTGGGGAATAAAGCAATGAAAATAAAACTAACAAATATGTTGAAAGGAAAGGAAAGAAATAAAGGAGAGAAAGAATAGGTATGCAAAGTTAAATAGAGGTAGATGAAGAAGATGGATATACACCGAAGATTAACTGCAAGCGGAAAAGAACAGTAGGAAAGGCAAACAAAGGAATAAACATAGAAAAAACATAATAGGTTAAAGAAAACTAAAAATTAAAATTATAAAATAGAGAAAATAAAAAATAACCCAAAATAGATGAAGAAAGAGAAAAGGAAAACTCCACAGAACTGCAAAAGCCCAACAAAGAGGCAGAGGTTTATAACAATAAAAAGTGTGACTGAATATACACATATACACCAGCAAGAATAAGCAAAATCAAAACAGTCCAACAAAAACAAAGTACAGCAGATTGACCTGGCGAACAAAAGGAACCAAAAATTATGTCTACCAGAACAAAACTAACTAAAGCACAAACAGGAAAACAAAACTAAAGTAATGTGCCAATTGGGGTATAAAGCAATGAAAATAAAATTAACAAATATGTTGAGACTAAAGGAAGGAAAGAAAAAAGGAAAGAACTTTTGCATAGAGGTAGTTAAATAGAAGTAGATAAAGAAGATTTATATATATTAAAGATTAGCTGCAAAGGGAAAAGAACAGTGGGAAAAGCAAACAAAGAAATGAATGTAGAAAAAATAATAGGTTTAAAAAATTAAAAATTAAAATTAAAAAGAGAGAGAGAGAGGGAAAAAACCCTCCCCAGAATGGCAAATGCCGAGTTTTATAACAACAATAAGAAATGTGACTGAGAACAAAATGAAAAATGCTCAAAAGCTTAGTTAGATTTCATAGTGCCAATAAAGTCAACAACTACAACAGAGGGAGGAAATAAAGGGAAAAAAAGAAAAGAAAAAAACCCAAAAGAATCTACAGAGCAAGATAAAACATAAGAACAATAAATGTTTTTCTTTCACTGCTGTCAGAATCCTTTCCCTTGCGGGGAGTCACAGTCCACTTCACCTCCCTGGGATTCGCTCTAACACTGCTGATCTCTGGACGTGCTGTGAGGGCAGCTCAGATTCTAATCTGCTGCTACTCTTCTGTGTTCTTGCCTCCAGCATCCACAGCTATCAGACCTAGTGCACTCTTTTGTGGGAGCTCTCAATAACCTTTTATATGTTTCACAGACACAGAGTGTGCCTAGTTGATCATGTGGATTTAATCTGCAGCTTGTACAGCTGGTGGGAGGGGTTTGGGTCGTCTCCCTTAGTCACACTGCCCCTGGGTTTCAATTGTGGTTTTATTTCCACCTCTGGCTATGGGTCATCCACTGGGGCTTGCTCCTGAGACTTCCCTGGAGGACTTGGGTTTGCCCCTGTGAGGGCCAAGTGTGGAGGTGGTGCAGCTGCTTGAGTCTCAGGGGTTCTGGCAGCACCAGGTACTCAGGGAAATTCGTGTCGAGGGCAACAGGAAATATAGTGCTCTAGAAGGATATGGCAATGGCACCCCACTTCAGTACTCTTGTCTGGAAAATCTCATGGATGGAGGAGCCTGGTGGGCTGCAGTCCATGGGGTGGCTAAGAGTCGGACAGGAGGGAGCAACTTCACTTTCACTTTTCACTTTCATTCATTGGAGAAGGAAATGGCAACCCATTCCAGGGTTCTTGCCTGGAGAATCCCAGGGACAGGGGAGCCTGATGTGCTGCCGTCTATGGGGTCGCAGAGAGTCAGACATGACTGAAGTGACTTAGCAGCAGCAGCAGCAGAAGGGTATAGCAACCAGTATTGGCCAATATGCTCCAGTATTCTTGCCTGGAGAGTCCCCATCCCTGACAGAGAAGTCCGGTAGGCCACAGTCCACAGGGTCGCAAAGAGTCCAACACTACCAAAGTGACTGGTGTGCATATGCACAAGACTGTTTTCGCCTGTGGCAGCTCTGCCCCAGTGAGAGTTGAACGTGAAGGTGGTGCCGCTGCTTGGCTTGTGGGGACCTGGAGGTGCCAAGTGTGCAGGGACACAGACTGCCTCCATGGCAGGAGTTATGGCCCTATCAGAGTCTTTTTTCAAGTCGCTTTTAGCTGGTGATCAGAAGGCCTCTTTCACTAGTCTATCTCTGTAGCTCCACTCATTCAGGCATTTAAAGGGCTTCCTTGCCTGGGGTCCTTCTCTGTTGTTTGGTGCATCAGGCACTTAAAGGGACACCCCGGGTGGGGTCCTACTCTGTAGTTCAGTGAGTCAGGCATTTGATGGGCCAGCCTCTCTATTGTTCAGTTGCCAATGTTGGTGTATGGGGGAGAGAGGCTATGGTGATGGCTCTACCCTCTATGTGTGACTCGGCCATATTGCCTTGCTTCCATGGCTGCCCGACTCTCCTCTACAGGCATTTTCCACCACAATCTCCTCCCTCACATCCCCTCAATCCGTCTCTCTGCAGTCAACAGTAGCCCTCACTCTGGGATTGCTCCACAATCCCTAAACTCCAGCTCCCAGGCACTGGACTGTCTAAGGGTATGTATGTCTGAAGCAAGGACTGTCTGATTCTCATTCCATTTAGGCTGCCATGGATCAGTGTTTCCCTCTCAGCCTTAAATGTTTCTCCTCTGACTCAAGACAATTGCTCTGATGTGGGGATCAGACCCCTGCTTCAATTCTGCCACTCTCCGAGGGCAGGTCCAGTCCTACTAACACTCCTGTTTCTCCCCCCCGCCTAGTTCCTTCATCCTACCGAGTTTTGCATGGGTGTATATATTCTTTTCTGCTGGTCAGGTACTCCTGTCTGCTCTCTGCTAGTGTTCTGCAAGCACTTCTGTGTCGGAAGTTGTATTCCTGATGTAGCCATGGAGAGAGATGTATTCCATGTTCACCTACTCCTCTGCCATATTGTCCCTCAAGAATTAGATTTTTTCCCCCTCAGTCTGTGCAGCAGAATGATGCTGAGGCAAAAATAGGATGTATTCACAGGTAGCTCAGCTGTATACCAGGTTACAAAACTCTGGAGTGGCTGAATTGAGAAGCGAATGCTGTCCTCTGTTCAGGCTCTTTTTCACTACGACCACAGCTGTCCTGGTTCAACAGAAGAGGGGAAGAGCCCCGAGTTTTGACATAACAACCACAAACTAAAGTCCCAAGTTTTGGAATGGCAGCATCTAAGACAGAGGAGCTTCTGTGCTGGAGCCGAGTCAGAAAGCTGGATTGGATTCTAAGACATAAACATATTCTATTGGTTGGGAGAAGGTAACCATTCCCTAAGCGAGTGCCTTACACAGACTTTCTTTTTCCTGTGTGTTATTTTACAAAGATGGACAGTAAGGGAAAAATTACACCATTGGATCCTATCTTTTAATGCCTCATTTCTAATACTTTTCCTTAAATGTTACAGAATGTTGAAGATTTCTTTTGATTTTTGTCAAGTTTTTGATTAAACAAATAAAATCTTGTGATAGTTCAATGGTTTAGGTAAACCATAATGTTTTAACTATACAGCCTGGTCTTCAAGATTTCCCAAAGACTGGGTCAAGCCTAACTTTCTGGCTGTATGTTCTACTATTACTATTTCCCTACATTTAACTCTCATTTGGAAAAGACCCTGAGGCTGGGAAAGATTGAGGGTAAGAGGAGAAGGGGGTGCAGAGGATGAGATGGTTGGATTACACCACTGACTCAGTGGACACGAGTTTGAACAAACTCATGAAGATAGCGAAGGACAGGGTAGCCTGGTGTGCTGCAGTTCATGGGGGTGCACAGAGTCAGACATGACTTAGTGAGTGAACAACAACAACAACAACAGTCAACCCTATGGTCAAGCCCAAAACATCACCTTTTGATTTTTTTGATCATTCTGTTCTTATATAATACCTATTACATCAGTTTTCTCAGGCTATAACCATTAGCTAGAATGTCTACCTCCATGACCCATGGTCTCTACCCATTAAAATTTTAACTCATCCTTTGAGGCCCAGATCAAAAACTATTTTATGCACAGTCTCTGCTCCCCTTTGCCAGAAGTGACTGCTCTGAAACAGAAACTTCAATTGAATTTTCCAGTGTATATACACTTTATACAGTATATTTGGATGGGCTTGTCTGCCCTACCTCACCTCCAATTGGCTGTGGTGTATGGTGTCAGCTTACTGTTTGTAAAGAGGATATGAGAACCTGCTATATACACTGGTGTGATCTTAAGAAGATTGGATTTCCTGTTAAATCAGTATTATAACATCATGGATGGATTTTCACTGAGAAAGAACTTGCTGGTGCTGACTATAATTAAATCACTTAATCACTTTTCTACATAGCAAGGATAAGCAATTTCAAAAACTTCCATTTTATTTTTATTTTAATGAAATTGTTTAAGTTGAAAACAATTGTTTGCATAAATGTTACAACAAAGATTAAGTTCATCCATTTGTCTTATATTAGAGATTAAAATTTCTACTACTATCAGTTTTCTTTTGTGTCTACAATTTTCTGTGTAAACATAGTACCCAGTTTTCTTGAGAGAAATTTTGAAGATCTGTTTTTAAAGAAATTTTTAATATTTTCAATACTTTAGAATCATTAACAAATATTAAATGAATACTTTAATATTTAAAGTAAAAAGTAATAATTTAAAGAAGTTCTTTGTTGTGCTTATTCCTGTCATAAAGATTCACTATAAACTGCATAAGAGATAAAGAACTATAATTTAATCCTTGACATAAAGAGCAAAGAGAATTAGTAGGTCACAGTTATAGAATATGAGGCTAATATGACTAATTTTGGTGTTAAAATAGACCTAAAATCATAAAACTCCAAAAGAAAACGTAGTGGGTAAGGTCCTTAACACTGATTTTGGCCATGAAGTTTTCGATACCAAAAGCAAAGGCAACGAAAATAAAAACAAACAAGTAGGAATCCATCAAAGTACAAAATTTTCTGCACAGCATAGGACACCATTAATGAAAAGAAAAGGCAACCATTGGAATGGGAGAAAATATTTGAAAATCATGTCTGATAAGAAATTAATATCCAGAAAAATATACGAAGGACCCATGCAATTTAATAGCAAAAAACCCAATATAATGAAAAAATAGGCAGAGGAACTAAGTGGACATTTTTCCAAAGAAGACATACAAATGACTGATATGTATCTGAAAAGATGCTCAATATTACTAGTCACTAGGGAAATGCAAATCAAAATCACAGTGAGATATTACCTCACACCTATTAGATTGTGTGTGCTCAGTTGCTCAGTCATATCCTACTCTTTGTGACCCCATGGACTGTAGCCCACCAGGCTCCTCTGTCCATGGAATTTTCCAGACAAGAATACTGGAGTGGATTGCCATTTCCTGCAGGGGAAATTGCCATTTACTCCAGGGAATCTTCCTGACCCAGGGATTGAATCCAAGTCTCTTGTGTTTCCTGCACTGGCAGGTAAATTCTACTGCCACCTGGGAAGCCCACCTATTAGAATGGTTATTATGAAAAGATAAGAAATAATGTGTTGGCAAGGATGAATAGAAAAAGGAAACTCTGTGCACTATCAGTAAGAATGTAAATTGGTACAGCCACTATGGGAATCAGTACAGAGGTTTCTCAAAAAACAGGAAAATAGAACCACCCCATGATCCAGCAATTCCACTTATGGGTATTTACCAGAAAAAAACAAAATCATTGTCTCAGAAAGAAATCTGCACCTCCATGTTCATAGCAGCATAATTTATAATACAAGGTCATAGAAACAATATTAAGTGTCTACCCATAGAGGACAGACTTGGGGTTGCCAAGGGGGATGTAGGTTAGGGCAGGATTGGATTGGGAGTTGCCATTAGCAAATGCAAACTATTATGCATAGAATGGATAAACGACAAGGCCCTTTTGTATAACACAGGGAACTATATTCAATATTCTGTAACAAACCATAATGAAAAATAATAAAAATTTAAGTGTCTATCATTGGGTAAATGGATGAAGAAAACATGATAGTCATCTATACATGTAATGGAATGTCATTCAGCTGTAAAAAGGATGGAAATTCTGTCATTTGCATCAACATTGATGGACCTTGAGCAGATTATGATAAGATGGTAAATGAAATAAGTCAGACAGAGAAAGACAAATACTGTGTGATCTCACTCATATGTGTGTGAGGGAGGGGCAAAATGGATGAAGTGAGTCAAAGGTACAAACTTTTGTTATACAATAAACAATTCATGGGATATAATGTACAGCATTGTGACAATAGTTAATAATGCTGCATTGTATATTTGAAAGTTGATATCTTAAAAGTTCCCATCATATGGAAACAAACTTTACCTATTTGTGATGATAGATGTTAAATAATTTTTGTGATCATTGTTTAACAATATATGCATAAATATCAAATCATTATGTTGTATACCTAAAACTACTACAATGTCATATATTAACTATGCTTTGATTAAAAAATATTCTGCTTTGGTGGATAAGTGGACAAGTAATTTAATGAATATTATACAGTAATTATCAACCACGGAAAAGACTGCTATAATAATGCTTCCTTCAGTTACTGAGTACATCTTGATTTACGTGGTCGACCATTTGTCTCAGGCTTCACTTGTTTCTCACTCTTGTGTCCCATACTTCCAGCACTAGCACACCTGCTTTCTCTTAACTTTCTCTTAATTCTCCCACTTGTCCTGCCAGTTTATAGCCTTACTCCTATTTTACGTTGCTTATTTCATTTCATTTTATTTATTTCCCTCTTTTGATCCTATTCTTCACTCTCCCTAATAGCTCAGTTGGTAAAGAATCCACCTGCAATGCAGGAGACAGTGGTTCGATCCCTGAGATGGGAAGATCCTCTAGAGAAGGGATAGGCTACCCACTCTGGTATTCTTGGGCTTCCCTTGTGGCTCACCTGGTAAAGAATCCCCTGCAATGTGGGAGACCTGGGTTTGAATCCTGGGTTGGGAAGATCCCCTAGAGAAGGGAAAGCCTACCCCCTGCAGTATTCTGGCCTGGAGAATTCCAGGGACTGTATAGTCCGTGGGGTTGCAAAGAGTTGAACACGACTGAGTGACTTTCACTTTCACTTCACTCTCACCCTCACCTGTTCCACTCCAAACAGGCATATTCAATATACTGTTTTTTGGGTACATGTTCTTGGAAATGTAGGTATCCTTGTTGCATTTGTACTTCTAACTTGGGATATGTGTGTCTTTAAATTACAATAGTGCATTCAGCTCAGAGTGACTTCCTATTTTTTATTGATAGAGAATACAAAGATCCTGTAGTGGTAAAAGCATGAATTTAAGGTAGATGTCTGGGTTCTAATTGTTTTCCACTTATTAGCTATTTTATTTCAGACAAGTCACTTAATCTCCCTGTGCTTCAGTTTCCTCATACATAGCCTCATAGGGTTTTTGCATGAAACAAATAGGCTAATACATGTGAAACTGAAAGTGAAAGTGTCAGTCACTTAATCATGTCTGACTCTTTGTGACCCCATGGTTTGTAGCCCACTGGGCTCCTCTGTCCATGGGATTCTCCAGGCAAGGGTGTGGGAGTGGGTTGCCATTTCCTTCTCCAGGGGATCTTCCTGACCCAGGGATTAAACCTGGGTCTCTTGCACTACAGAAAGATTCTCTGTCTGAGCTACCAGGAAAGCCCAATAAATGTAAAGAATGTGAAATAAGTAGTATCTGACATGTAATGTGTTACCTATATGTTAGCTATTGTGTTATTCTATTTGCATTTTCGCGCTCAAACCATGTACTTTCACACATATCCTTGCTCTGATAGCTGCCCAGTATTTCATGATATGTGTCTACTATATTTTGTGTGTATGTTTTATTCAATAATCTAACAATGAATGTCTAGACTGCTTTCAAATTTGAAATTACCACAAACCCAGTTGTAATAAACATTTTCTTTTATAAGACTGTGTAGGAATTTTTCTCATATTAAGGGATCATAAGATATACCCACACTTTGTTTCACTAAGCACTGCCAGATGTTTGTAGAATGACTTTACCAATTTACACTCCCATAACTGTATATTGCAGACACTCCGCGTGTGGTTAATTTTCATTGGCTTCTATTCCCAAGTCTAATACAGGACCTCCGTGTATATAAAGTCACCCCGTTGGCCCTGAGTTACTTCTCAGGGTCCCCAAACATATTGCACATGCAGTCATGATACAAGATTGTGCTACCACTTTGCAATATAGTTGTTTTCCTCATTCTTTCTCCAGCTCATTCAGTGCAGTTTTCAGCACACAGAACTGTCTGAGAGGGCCTTACAGCTGCATAGTTCTATTGCCAGTTAGAAGAAATCTTTCATCTGTTCACTAGGTAGCTCTGAATGCTTCCAGAGATGGAGGCATTGGCTCCCAGCTCTGATTCTGCTTTCCTCTGCTGGCTGAGTGCCATCACCCTGCTCCATCCTCCTCTACTTCTGCTGTCCTGGGATTCCATCATCTCTACTCCTCATATTCTACAGGTTCCAGAGCTACCTTATGTTCTCTGGATCCCTTAAAGCTCCAGAGCCACGGAATTTTTCATATCAAAGCTCTAAGACTGCCTGGCTCTCCTTCTCTATTTCCCTCTATTTAGGCTGACACAATGGTATGTTTGTGTGTGTGTGTGTGTGATGTGTTGTATGGAAAATAGTCCACTTGGCATCATTATTATTTTTTAAATTTTTTACTGGAGTGTAGTTGCTTTACAACGTAGTGTTACTTTCTGCTGTACAGCAAAGTGAATTAGCTATACATATACATATATGCCCTCAGAGTTCACTGTGCTCTACGGTTGGTTCTCAATAGTCGGTCATCTATACATAGTATCACAGTGTATGGATGTCAGTCTCAGTCTCCCAGTTCACTCCCCTACACCCCCCTGGTGTCCTTATGTTTGTTCTACACACCTGTGTCTATTTTTGTAAGAGCCCTTCACAACCTCTTAAGACTCAGTTGCACTTCTGTTGTAGTATGTGGACCAGTGAGGAAGTGTGAGATTATTTTAAGCAGCTAAACATGAAAACAAGTTGCTTAAGTAGTCTCAAAGTCAACGCTAAGAAAAATACTGAGCAAACAATAATTGAGGTAATGATTCACAGATATAGAGAACAAACCAGTGGTTACCAGTGGGGAGAGGCAAAGGGGGAGGACAACGTAGGGGAAGGGGCCTATGCGTTACAAACTATTAGGTGCAAGGACATATTTAGAACATCGTGAATATAGCCAACATTTTGTAGTAGCTATAAATTGAATATAACCTGAAAAATTGTGAATCGCTATATACTACATCTGTAACATAATATCATACAGCAACTATACTTCAATTAAAAATAATAATAAAATTAAAAAAATGAAACAGTGAAAATGGTAAAAATAGTGTGCAGAGTAACTGAAATTAGAAACATTGCGTTTGGATAAGCTCTCTCCAGAATTTCCTCAGTCCCTAATGTTAATGTTTTTGTGAAAGACAAGGCTCCACAGTCTTCTAAAAATGCTCCCCAAAGTCTAAATCTCTCTGTGTGCGTGCTGCATGGTAAGTCACTTCAGTCGTGTCTCTTTGCAACCCCATGGGCTGTAGCCCGCCTGGCTCCTCTGCCCATGGGATTCTCCAGGCAAGAATAGTGGAGTGGGTTGCCATGCCCTCCTCTGAGGGATCTTCCTGACCCAGGGATCAAACTCCTGTCTCTCACGTCTCCTTCATTGGCAAGTGGGTTCTTTAACATAAGCACTGCCTGGGAAACCTATAGCTCTTTGGTGGGATGCACTTAGGCTTAAGCTGACCCCTATCCATGACACTGCCTGACTTCATCTTCTGGGATTCTTCTGTGGCTTCATTTCTCGGGACACACTATTGTCTTTCCTTTCCCCTTCATTGCATTTTCTCCTGTATCTTATATTCTTGGAGTTTAATTCATTTCAATGTAATTCAGTCCATTTAGTGAGAAGACAACAGGTATATTTAGGCAAGCTAATTTTTAAATACTTCTTATTTTGAAATCATTTTAGTCTTACATAAAAAGCAGACATCTCTCTACCTTTTCTACAGTTTTCTCTAATGTTGACAGTGTATATACTGCCATGCAATCACCAATATGAAGAAATTAACATTGGTGTAATACTATTAAGGAAACTGCTGACTTTATTTGGATTTCAGTGTTTTTTTTCACTGAAGTCCTTTCTTTGTTCAAAGATCCAACTCACAATCCCATATCACCTTCAGTTTTCCTGTGTCTTCAGTTGATCCAAGCCTGTAACAGTTACTCAGTCTTTCAGGTTTTTTAATTAATAATTGGGCTTCCCTGGTGCCTCAAGTGGTAACGAACCTGCCTGCAATGTGGGATCTGGATTTGATCCCTGGGTGGGGAAGATCCTCTGGAGAACTGGTAACTATCTTGAGGATATGGTTTGTTCATCAGATTCCTATTAACTCATTATTGTAGCATCCATCAGTAGATCTTGCCTGCACATTATTCCTATGATGTTGTAATGGTCGATTTCCCTAATTCTTCCATATTTAATAATAAGAATTCAGCTGTAAACAAGAGCTATTTCTTTTTTTGTTAATTGTTACTTATTTTATTCAATGAATGATGATCTAAAACTATTAATTAATTAATTAGGTTCTCACTATTTCAGTCATCGGGAGCTTTTTGATTGTTCTGTGCCGTTTCAACAAGCCTACCATCCATTTTGGAACAGTTCCTTACTTTATAGCCCCTCAGGATGTTACAGGCTTATCTTATTTTCTCACTACCCCAGCTCTGGAATCAACCAAATTTTCCTTGTATTAGAGAACAGTATATTTAAATCAGGATGTGGTTGCTAAGATGTGTTCATTCCTACTGGATGTTATCGCTTCTAGGCTTTCTCAGCAGACAGAATTAGAAAACATATGTATAAATACTAACCCATGAACACACAGTGGTACTATCTACCTACCTACATACCTACCTATCATCTATCTCTGTGTATCAGAACACCATGAGTTCACACTAATACCTCTGATCCTAATCCAGTAGCACAGAACTCATTCTAGTCTTTCCTTTTATTTGAAATTTCTTTCTCCAATAATAAAAAACCTGGGTTTCAGAATCTATAAAGGATCTACTTAGTTGTTCAATTTTAGCATATACTTAAGATAGATTCAAACTTGCCATGCTCCCATAAGAAATACATTTACTAACGAGAGTGCAGCATTCATGTATCCCTTTGTCTTAAGCCTGAAAACATCGAGTTAAAATATTGCTTTAAAATTGTACTTAGATTTGTTTTTTCTTTTCTCGAATCCCCTCATTGTGATTGGGAAGAATATTTTGAAATCGAAACTGCAGTACTACAGGCATGAAAAAATTTTAAAGCATAAATTCTTTCAGGTGTGCAATAACTAAAATTTATAGCAAACTTCTTTGGTGTCCCAAATCTGGCCTGTACACAACCTTATGGCTTTTCTCTCCTAGGACTTTTAAGAAATATTTTCAATTTTTTTCTAGTTTCCCTGAGATTCAATCATGGAACCAGGTTCAGTTTTCCCATAGGCCATTAAAGGAAGCAGTGGTCAAAGTGGTTATTTTTGTTTTCCCTGATGCTGCATATTTTGCTTATCTATCTTCTGTGACCCCTGAATGTTTCTCTGGTTTGTACCAGAACCTCAGATAAAAGCTCAGCTATTGGACTGGCACTCTTATCTTGGGACAGAAGCTAACAATGAAAGCTTAAAGAGATTCAGAGCCTCCACTGACTTCTTGGGAAATGCTCAAAGCCATCGATGATGACTAGTGTTTAGCATGGATCTAGAGAAGATTTGATTAGATGAGAATAAAACCACAGCCTCTGGGACTAAGATCCTCCTACTAATGAACAGTGACCTGGACCAGAATTGCCAAGGGAATCTGTCATATCTCCAGATGAACTATCACCTGTATAAATCTCTAAACTCCCTCAAGTAAACCTTCAAATTAATTCATTTGACTCTACATCCAAAAGGATTATTTATACTTCTTTAGTTACTCTGACCTACTCATCAGAACTGTTCCTAGTAATTAAAAATTTAGTGAGAAACTTTACAAAGGAAAAATTTCACCTCATCCTCTTTTCAGACACGGACTAGGGACATGAAGTGAATTCAAGGGGAGAAAATATGTGAGGAGACAGAGTATAGCCTTTTGTGAAAGGGGTTTTTAGTACTATCACTCATCAAACTTTATTAGGCTTCTGATCAATTTCTAATTAAAGAAAACATGAATCCTCATATGACAAGGGGAGAAGGTGATTCCTAAGTCAGGTACAGAATGTCTTGTTTCTGGAGTTACCAATCTGTCAAAACAAATCAAGATACTCCCTGGTAATTTTAATCTAGTTTTTTCATAAGACTTATTATTTTTGTTTTTTTTAGGTATGAGAAATCTCATAAGTTCTTCTTGAGTTTTTATTCTATTGCTTCAGATGCTTTGAGGAAATAAATATGCTTCAGACCATTTAGTGAAAAGATGACTGATGTTAATTTCAGTTCAGACCTCATAAATACAATTTTATATTGTTCATTAGAGATATATTTATTACTTTCAGACTTTTGCTCTTGTATAGCATAATAATTGATCCCATATTTCCTCAGATAAAACAGTAAGGGCTATATCACTTTGATACAGTGTAACTCTATAGGAAAAGAAACTATTTCTCTGTCAAATATTAAATACAAATATGCTTAATCAAATACAGTTGGAAGGCACATGAAGAGGAAGATGAGCGATGATGGATGATAAAGTGATAATAAGAACAAGCTCATGCTGATGACCAATTAGTGGAAATGCTAGTTTATCAGGTGGCAGTTGTCTCCATTTTGCATTATTAAGTCTGTTTCTCAAATCCAGACATTCATAAATAAACTCTGGGGTTGTTTTATGTTTTCCTGCTATCATAAAAATTATATTTATGGCTAATCTATTCATAGAACTACCAAGCTTGAGGTGATCCTACAAATAATTTAGCTAACTCCTCATTTTATATGTGAGGAAGCTGAGGAAAAGTCAATAGATAGCATCACAATATCCTTGGTTACTCTTCAACTTTCTTTAATAGATTTTGCCTAATACAAATCGTACCATATTTACTTACATAGCTTTGCTTACACCCCGAAGTCCTGGTGCGCTGCAGTCCATGGGATCATAAAGAGCAGGAGATGACTTAGCGACTGAACAGCAACAGCTCCTTGCTTTTAAGCAAGTGTTTATACTATATGAAGCAGATGGAGACCAGGAGGAAATTCCTGCCAGTAAACCACTGCTGGCTTTGTGAATGAAGGTTTTGTGAGTCTGGTAATATAGCCCTTGAGGCAGAATGAGAATGATACTATTTTCAAGATTAGTAGGATCCTTTATTCTTGAATAAGCTTGTAAAAACTAGCAGGTGGTCAGTTGATTCCCATTCCAATCTTTTTTTTCCCCTTGTCTTTTGTAACACATATTAGAATTGATGCTTTGCATTCATTGCTCCAGAAAATAAGCCGAAAACTGTTGTGATTACAGCCAAAAATATGGCACCAAGGGAGGCACTTCACTGAAGGGTGCATCTCCTCTTACAAGTTGTTTGAAAGGAGATTTAGCAAGTAGAGAGAAGAGTTAAAATGGGGCCTGTTCATTAGCGGGTGACAGGCCAGGTAGTGGAAAGAGACCTAGCACAGGGGTCCAACCTGAGACCAGTTCTAAATGTGTTACTAGCTGTGTGATGCTGAGTTGGCTAGTTAAGCTTCCTGGGACCTCTTTTCACTTAATAAATGAGAAATTGGATGTGATTCAAGTTAGTTGCCTAGTTTGAAAGCCTTTCAGGCCCACGGACTTACGTTGTGAGTATGAGATGGTTAGGTATAAGACAATGTGGAGTTAAATGGCCTGAGGAAGATGTGTACAGATTCTAGATATATTCAAATTCAAATTTATTGAAAATACCAGGTATTGGTAAGAATGTGGAGCAGCTGGAATTCATATTTTGCTGGTGAGCATATAAATTAATTCAATCATTCTGGAAAACTGCATAACTGCATGGCAGTTGTAAGCAAATTTATGAACTATTTATAATTTGTGATCTATCAATTTATTCCAGGTAGATATACATTAGAAATGAGTGCTTATGTCTATCCAAAGGCATGCACAAGACTATTCACAGCAGCTGTATTCACACATACAAAAGATGACATACTATATGACTCCATTTATGCATAATTCAAAAGCAATCAAAACTAATCTTTAGGGATAGAGGTCAGAAGAGTGATTATTTGGGGCTCTGCTCAGATGGTAAATAATCTGCTTGCAGTGTGGGAGACCTAGTTTTAATCCCTGGGTCAGAAAGATCTCTTGGAGAAGGAAATGGCAACTCACCCCAGTATTCTTGCCTGGAAAATCCTAAGGACAGAAGAGCACAGTGGGCTACATGCCCATGGGGTCGCAAAGAGTCAGACTCAACTGAACGACTGAGCACTCAAGCATGCAATAAGCAGTGAACAACGCAAACCAGGTCTTCGCTGTGCAAAAGCTTTTAAGTCTCATTAGGTTCCATTTGTTCATTTTCACTTTTACTTCTTTTGCTTCAGGAAATAGATCCAAAAAAATCATTGGAAAATCAATGGAGGATTTTGAGCAGAAGGGTGCATAATCTGATTTGTGTTTTGACTGGATTATTTTTGATACTGTGTTGAGAATAGATAGTGGAAAAATAAGGTCAAAAGCAGAGATCTATTGGAGACTACTGCAGTATTTCCTATGAGCTATAATGGTGGCTCACGTCCTCTGGCAGATTTTGGTGGCCATGGTTGTGATGTGGTTGTAGGTAGTGAAGAGGGGATAAATTTTGAATACATACTGAACTGAGACTTCTCTGGTGGCTCAGATGGTAAAAGAGCCACCTGCAACCCAGGAGACCTGGGTTTGATCTGTGGGTCAGGAAAATCCCCTGGAGAAGTAAATGGCAATCCACTCCAGTATTTTTGCCTGGAGAATTCCATGGATGAAGGAACTGGACTACAGCCCATGGGGTCGCAATGAGCTGGACACAACTGAGCAACTAACATTTTCCTGTTCACTTTCAAGAGGGCTATAAGAATACTCTGTGGAAATCTCCAGTATCTTCACTGGGGTGTGGTTTACAGAGGTATATACATAAACAAACATTCACTTAAGTGCCCACATCACTCTGGGCACTACTTTGAGTCATACTTTGATTTCAAAAAAACAGAAATAAAGAAATGAGCAATAACAAAAAAGAAAAGAAAAGAAAAAACATAAAGATGAAAAGGAGAAAGAAACATTTTGTTGGGAGACAATAAAATCATCCGTAGGTAGACTTCTGCCCAGAGATTGCCACTTTACTCTCCCTGGGTTTTGCGGTCTCTATAGACCTCTTCAGCTATAATTGTCAATGATTGTTTGAATAAGAGAAAAAAATCAGGTGAAAATTTGGGAATGGCAAAGTAAAATTAACACCAACTTTTATGGCCCAAGATTATGATTACCAATGGACCCATTAACAAGAATATGATACTAAGTATAAAAATTCTAAATTGCTGTGTCAAGTCCCCACTTTCCTTATCTGAAAGCTATGGTTACCTTGTGCATCATAACACTGACTATAAATTAGAATCCTCAACTTTTACTTCCTACATCTGCAGAGACCAGCGCTTAAAGAGGGAGTGCTTGAAATGTATTTTACAATTCAAATTTGGTTGCACAAAACCTTACCACTCTGAGTGAAAATAAAAAGCTTTCCCCTGTAATTATAATCAGGACAATACCTTGGGTTTACAGCTTAGCTCTTTGTGGCTAATTGTAAGTCGAGTGTGATTTGGCTTAAACTCTGATTCAAACATGGAAGAAATTTCAGAGCAGCTACTTCACTAGTATGTTGGGTGGGAGGGATGGAGTTGTCACTCTCCTGCAGCACAGCATCACCTTCTTTCACAGATTCACACAGGGACAGAAATCACAGCCATGTTTTATAAGTTATAAGACTGAGTCATTAGACCTTGGCATGATTATGTTTATTTTAGATAAATATGGCTTCTAAATTAAGATGAAAAACTCTGAAGAAATAAAAGGACTAACAGTTGTTGAGCTTGTAACATACATCCAGGATTTTAACTTCAGTTGTTTTGTTGTTTAATCGCTAAGTTGTGTCCAACTCTTGGCAACCTCACAGTCTATAGCCTGCCAAGCTCCTCTGTCGGTGGGATTTCCTAGGCTAGAATACTGGAGCAGTTTGCCATTTTCTTTTCCAGGGGATCATCTCGAGCCAGGGATCGAACCTGTGTCTCTTCCACTGGCAGGTGGATTCTTTACTCCTGAGCCCCAGGGAAAGCCCTTTTAACGTCTATCCCTCATTTAACTCTAAAACACCATCTTCGGTTTATAAATGATAAAAATGTGCCTTGGTGAATATAAACACCTAGCTATCGAAGGAACCCAGGATTCCCTTTGGGTGTGCTGCTGCTGCTGCTGCTAAGTCACTTCAGTTGTGTCCGACTCTGTGTGACCCCATAGATGGCCCCTCCGTCCCTGGGATTCTCCAGGCAAGAACACCGGAGTGGGTTACCATTTCCCTCTCCAATGAGTGAAAGTGAAAAATGAAAGTGAAGTCATTCAGTCGTGTCTGACTCTTTGTGACCCCATGGACTGCAGCCTACCAGGCTCTTCCGTCCATGGGATTTTCCAGGCAAGAGTACTGGAGTGGGGTGCCATTGACTTTTCCACACTCTGGGTGTATTGGACTCCAAAGCCTGCTTTCCTTCCCTGCATCTTTCCACAGGTTCCTTTAAGGGAAGAGACACTGCAATTTTCTCTGCTTTTAGAGTCTCCCACAACTTTAGGTAAATGCTAAAGCACTGGCATAAATACTAGACCACAAATCCAACTATGCAAGATGCATATTTTTCTATCAATTTCTATAAATAGAAGTTATTTTATTTTTGCCCTCATTTTTCTGTTTGGTAGACATTTGCCCTCAGTCAATTCAAGACATCCTCACTTCAGAGTCCACACCTCCCTCATGCCTGAGGCTGCCCATAGTCTTGGGAGATTGCTGAGTATGACAACTTGTTATTACCTACTCAGACTGGCTTTTATTTTTTTCAGTTTTTGTTCTCTAATATATATATTTAATTTATATATATATTAAAGATAGAAGAGTTTCTTTAATTAATTAATTAATTAATTTTAATTTTCTTTACATTATCGTGTTGGTTTTGCCATACATTGACATGAATCTGCATGGATATACATGTGTTCCCCTTCCAGAACCCCCCTCCCACCTCCCTTCCGATTCCCTCTCTCTGGATTATCCCGGTGCACCAACTCTGAGCATCAAACCTGGGCTGGCGATTGATTTCACATATGATGATTAACATGTTTCAATACCGTTCTCCCATATCATCCCACCCTTGCCCTTTCCCATAGAGTCCAAAAGACTGTTCTATACATCTGTGTTTCTTTTGCTGTCTCGCATACAGGGTTCTCGTTACCATCTTTCTAAATTCCATATATATGCGTTAGTATACTGTATTGTTGTTTTTCCTTCTGGCTTACTTCACTCTGGATAATAGGCTCCAGTTTCGTCCACCTCAGTAGAACTGATTCAAATGAATTCTTCTTAATGGCTGAGTAATATTCCATTGTGTATATGTACCACAGCTTTCTTATCCATTCGTCTGTTGATGGACATCTAGGTTGCTTCCATGTCCTGGCTATTGTAAACAATGCAGCGATGAACATTGGGGTACACATGTCTCTTTCAACTCTGGTTTCCTCGGTGTGTATGCCCAGCAGTGGGATTGCTGGGTCATATAGCAGGTCTATTTCCAGTTTTTTAAGGAATCTCCACAGTGTTTTCCATAGTGGCTGTACTAGTTTGCATTCCCACCAACAGTATAAGAGAGTTCCCTTTTCTCCACATCCTCTCCAGCATTTATTGCTTGTAGACTTTTGGATGGCAGCCATTCTGACTGGTGTAAAGTGGTACCTCATTGTAGTTTTGATTTGCATTTCTCTGATAATGAGTGATGTTGAGCATCTTTTCATGTGCTTGTTAGCCATTTTTATGTCCTCTTTGGAGAAATGTCTGTTAAGTTCTTTGGCCCACTTTTTGATTGGGTCGTTTATTTTTCTAGAATGGAGCTGCAGGAGTTGCTTGTATATTTTTGAGATTAATTGTTTGTCTGTTGCTTCGTTTGCTATTATTTTATCCCATTCTGAAGGCTGTCTTTTCACCTTGCTTTTAGTTTCCTTTGTTGTGCAAAAGCTTTTCATTTTAATTAGGTCCCATTTGTTTATTTGTACTTTTATTTCCGATATTCTGGGAGGTGGGTCATAGAGGATCCTGCTTTGGTTTATGTCGGAGAGTGTTTTGCCTATGTTTTCCTCTAAGAGTTTAATAGTTTCTGGTCTTATGATTAGATCTTTGATCCATTTTGAGGTTATTTTTGTGTATGGTGTTGGAAAGTGTTCTAGTTTCATTCTTTTACAAGTGGCTGTCCAGTTTTCACAGCACCGCTTGTTAAGGAGATTGTCTTTTCTCCATTGTATATTCTCTCCTCCTTTGTCAAAGATAAGGTGTCCATAGGTGTGTGGATTTATCTCTGGGCTTTCTATTTTGTTCCATTGATCTATATTTCTGTCTTTGTGCCAGTACCATACTGTCTTGATGCCTGGTGGTGGCTCTTCCGCCCCGCTGTCTAGGTTGCTATCTCAGGTTAGCTCCCTCAGGCTGTCCCCGGCGTTTTGTCCCAGTCTCTCCCTAAGCGCTCGATCCACCCCTCCCTGAGCAGTCCTTGCTGGCTAGTGGGGGATGGGGTGCCTGGGCCACCGCTCCCCTGGGAGTTGCAGTTAGGGACGTAATGTCTGGGGTTTAATTATTTATCTGTTTTTATTCCCGGTTATTTTGCCCTCTGAGACTCACCACAGATCCGCCGGGGACAATGTTTCCTGGTGTTCGGAAACCTCTCTCTTTTTTAAGATTCCCTTCCCGGGACGGATCTCCGTCCCTACCTCTTTTGCCTCTCTTTTTACTTTTTTATTTTTTATTTTGTCCTACCTTCTTTCAATGGCAATGGGCTTCCTTTCTGGGTGCCTGATGTCCTCTGCCAGCATTCAGAAGTTGTTTTGTGGAGTTTGCTCGGCTTTTAAATGTTCTTCTGGTGTATTTGTTGGGGAGAAAGTGGTCTCCCCATCCTATTCCTCCTCCATCTTAGTTCCCCCTCCTAATTTATATTTTTAATTGAAGGATAATTGCTTTACAGAATTTTACTGGTTTCTGCCAAACATCAACATGTCAGGCTAGTTTTTTTTCCCATCTTATTGAACCACATAGGTTGTAGTTTTGTCATCCAAAGTTTAGGACATTCTCAGGTCTGGCTCAGTATCTGATAATTCCTTGATCCTTTCTAGGACTTGAGAAAATTTGCTTTGTTTTCTACATAGAACTGGGCTTCCCGAACGGTGCTAGTGGTAAAGAACCTACCTGCCAGTGCTGGAGACATAAGAGCCCTGGGTTTGAGCCCTGGGTTGGGAAGATTCCCTGGAGCAGGGAACAGCTACTCACTCCAGTATTCTTGCCTAGAGAATCTCATGGACAGAAGAGTCTGGCAGGCTACAGTCCATAGGGTCACTTAGAGTAAAATATGACTGAAGCAGCTTAGCAGCAGCTACTATGAAGCAGCTCAAGGGAAAGCCTGGAGGCTGTCTCTGCCTAGGCTGCCACTTTTCCTTTAACAGTTCTAATACTATAAGGGTGCATAAGTGCACTTTTCTGATGGGGATTGTTAAGAACAGGAAGATAACTTTGGATCTTGCTTTTATTCCAAGCCCTCTTTACTTGAATATTTAAACATACTTGGGTGTTCTGTCACTTTTCCCTTCTCACCCTCAGTACAGAAAGTTTATCACTTGAGAAATGGTGGGTGGACAAAGGTAAAGGGAAAGGAAATATATTTGTCAAACAACACATTCCTTCACGTCATTTTCATCTTCTATGGAGACTTTCACTCTCTTAAACTGGTTTCCCCATAACAACTCTCCTAGAGGCAATGAATATCCAGTAATGGAAGATACTAGGGGTATAGGGGTCACCACTGGGTGGGAAGATGGGGGAGTTTGCATACACTATGAAATAATACATATATATTATCCCTCGATCCTAAACATGAAACAACACTGAGTGAATACTTAATTAATTGATGTAAATGAAATGCAAAAGAGGCCAAATATTTGCCAGGCTAGAGTTTTCCAAACCTGAATGAGCATCAAAATCACCTTTAAGAAATTCATATATGTAGGCCTGACTTCCCTGGTGGCTCAGATAGTAAAACGTCTGCCTGCAATGTGGGCCCTGGTTTGATCCCTGGTTGGGTAGATCCCCTGGAGAAGGAAATGGCAACCCACTCCAGTATTCTCACTTGGAGAATCCCATGGACAGAGGAGCTTGGGGGACTATAGTCCATGGGTTGCAAAGGGTCAGATACGACTGAGCGACTAGCACTTTCACTTTCACACCTGGAGTTTAAGCTTAAACTTTGAAGAAGGATTGAGAAATTCTTAAAGAAAATACTCTTCCTCAGGTATGGAAGAGTCCATACTCTTACAAGTCCATACTCATACAAGGGTACTTGTGGACAAATATGAGACTTACTGGTTTAACAATCTGAGTACTTAAGTTTATCTGGTATTACCTTGGGAGTACAGAGCAAGGGCCTAAGGAAATGAGACATTAATAGACACATTTTGGTAGTAGAAGAAAGAACATGAATTTAGCAGAACATTTATGGAAATATATTGGATTGCCCAAAAAGTTACTTCGAGTTTTCTATACCATCTTATGGATAACTCAAAGCAACTTTTTGGCCAACTCAATATAACATAAAATTTCTTCTACAGACACAGTTCATTTGTACTGAGGAATGGATTCATCCTACCAGGAGCCCTACCTTCTTCAGTGACTCATTGCTTCTTGATTTTTAATACTCGCCTCACATTGAAACTGGAAATAATTCACTTTAGCAATATAACTGATTTAGATACTTTGTTAATTACCAAGTTATTTGAATTTTAGCATTTTTTTGGTCTAATACTGAAGTAAAAGATTTGTAAAAAAAGTTTTAGTAAAAAATATTGCAATTAATGTATTTCAGTAATTTTGGTTTATATATGGTGGTGGAAAGGAAGAGAATACAAGGGTTGGGAAAGTAAAAACCTAGAAGAATCCCACTTGCTTCTTTCCCTTCATGTCAATTAATTTTAATTTCTGTCATTCATTTCTTTATCCAGCTGCTATTGCTAGGTATTATTGCCAGTATTTCGAATCAAGAAGATCAGTAAGTTACAGTCTTGACATGGGAGAACTCAGAGTCTAGTGAAGGAAAAAGACACATAAGTGTCAATTTCAATAAGTCATGAGTGGTATGATAGAGATCTAATGAAGTACTGCACCATCATGTAAGACATTGAACCCTGTTCAGGGAAAATAAGGAATGCTTGCTAGAGATAATGCATCTGAGTGGGCTCTTGAAGAATTAATGAGTTTCCAGGGGAGGGAAAGAGAAAAAGAGGGAAGAGCACTTCATGAAGAAAAAACTGTATGTGCAAAGGCAAAAGTTATGAAAGTAAATGGTATTTGTTTAGGGAAAGTATCATTAATTCAATGATAAATTGAATTAATTAGTGGGAAGCCACAGGGAGCTTGGCAGGATGTAAAACCAAAAAGGTAAGTTGGTGCAAGTTTAGGAAGGGCCTAGTATCCCATATCACTGACATTCACTTCATTCACGGACAGGAAGGCAGACATCAAATATTTTAAGCAAAGGAATGATATAAGAAGGTTTGTATCTTAGAAAAACCCTACTCAAAGCATATAAATGATGGCTTAGAGGGACAAGGTGGTAGAGTCAGTGAGATGAGTTAGTACAGGAGCCAGAAGGTAAGTGCTGAAAATACAGCAATTACAGAAAGGGGCTGGGGAGGAAAGAGACTATTTGGAAAGAAAGCAAAGAATGAGAATTGACAGAACTTGGTTTGAAAATGTTTCTTCTTAAGTTAGGTTCTTTCAGAAGCAGACCCTGAGGCGAAGACTTGGGCGGATAATGCTTAGATGATGTAGGTCAGGCAGTGGGAGGTGACCAGTGAAGTGGATGCAGCCAGGGAGCAGTGTCCACCCTGGGTGACCACAGCCTAACCTGGGGAAACTCTGGAAATCTGAGGAAAATGCTTTCCTCAGACTGTGGAGTGAACGACTGGGGTATTTGATCCCTCCCTTTCTCTTCAAGTGGAACACTGGAGAGGCAAGTCATATTGTATATTGTTTTGAAGGGTAAATAGGATGCATGGAAGAGATGAAATCTGTTAAAGCTATTGCTGAGGACAGAGACAAAGCAGAGCTTGAGGAAGATGCAAGACCAAACAATTAAAAAAAAATATTTTGAGATTTTTGGCCAAAGGGAACAATCTGTTGAGAAGGAAATACTGACAATGAAATAGAGAATTGTGATAATGGATAGAAAAAGATAACCCTGTATGCGAGACAGCAAAAGAGATGCAGATGTATAGCACAGCCTTTTGGACTCTATGGGAGAGGGCAAGGGTGGGATGAAATGAGAGAATGGCATTGAAACATGTAAATTTTCATATGTGAAATCAATCGCCAGCCCAAGTTTGATGCTTGATACAGGGTGCTCAGGGCTGGTGCACTGGGATGACCCAGAGGGATGGAATCGGAAGGGAGGTGGGAAGGGGGTTCTGGAAGGGGAAAACATGTATACCCATGGCGGATTCATGTCAATGTATGGCAAAACCAACACAATAATGTAAAGAAAAAATAAATAAATAACATTTAAAAAAAAAGAAAAATTTTCAGAAATGTTGGGGGTACATGGAACTAGAACCAGTTTTGGCAGTTGGCAGTAGACCCAAGAGGAGAGAATGGACGTTCCTTCCTCTGAGGTGAAATGGAGAGAAGTGAAGATGGAAAGGGAACAAATACATTCTGAGGAAGAGAGAAGGTTATCTTTCAGAGCTCATGTCTGATAGCTTCATTTTCTGTGCAGCAAAGAAAAGAACATGGATGAACTGAAGAGTTTTGTCTTCCTTACAGACATTAAGATGTGAGAGACCTCAAAATTTGTCTGTTCATCACTAGACTATAAATATTAGTTTTTAAGTTGAATGAATGAGTTAAAAATGGAGCATTGTATAATAGTGGAAAAGAGTCAGAAGTAACTGGGTTCAAATCCCACTTCAGTGCATCACATTGTATTACTTAAGTGTTCATTCTCTGGATTCTTATGAGGACTACAAGAATGAATGAATGCATAACATTCATTGTGCAATGTATTCAATGCACATAACAATAAAACCAAAAGTAATTAAACATTATTTTTATACTGCATATTACAACTCCCAAACACTACATATATCTTGATTTTAGGATGTACATTTTTCTTTTTATTTTGTCCCATTGTAAAGGATGGCTAATATTAAATTTTCACTTTTTAGATTATTCTTAAATGTTATAATTTTCTCCAATGAAGCAAGAGCAAATTATTTGAACACAAAGAATTTTCCATCCTAAGGTAAAATATGCATGCACATGTTTTCTCATATAATTCAAATTAACTATAGCATTCAAAATTTGCAAGGGAGGTTATTCAATGTTGCTGGATTTTAAAACTTTCCTAAATGTTACCCAGTGCCAGGAGGGACAGCTAATATCACAGAAAACACAATTAATATATAGCAGGTTTCTGAGAAGTTAGAGAAAGGACAGGAATCGATAGAGTGAGGTTTAATCAAGATAAATGAAAAGCAATTCACTAGGGAAAGACCAAATTTGAAGGGAAAAAAAGTGAAAGGCAGAAAACTGGAGGTTTAGAGTCACTAATATAAAAAAGTGCTACAGTGATAGTTGTCAATAAATTTTACGTGAATTTATAATAAGATAATATTGCAAACAAGGTTGAATATTTTATCAGAAATTATTAACTGATATATATATGACTGGGGGAATAACAATTCTCTTTTCTTCTAACTAAATGGGTGAATCTATATGTAAAATACAATACATATTCAGTTATTCTATGACCCTTAATTTGTGTTCCTTGAACTGGCTCTAAGTTTAGAAAAATAAAAACAGACAAGCAAACAAAAATAATCCATTTATTGAATCATCACTCTTCCTCAAACTTCATCCTTCTGTAACCTTCACTGTTTTTAGTACCTCTACATGGATCAACTTCCCTCCATTCTGTGATCATATAAATTCAATCCATTCATCTAGGCCAATCTCAGATGTAAGCTCACATTGGTGAAGTCTTGATTTGTGCTGCTGAACCCAAATGTCACACATCCTCTGTCTGATTCCCCTCCCACGCAAAGAAGGATATGGGTTGGGCAAGTGCTAGTATGAGACGGAAAACAGAGGAGGCTATGGGTGTGACCTGGATAAAACTGGGGCTTGAAACTGAGATTTCAGAAACATCTACATCTAAGTATAGAAATGATTTCAAAGCAATGGGAACATGCTTTGAGAGATGTTATGGAGGTTAGAAAGAGATGGATTTTAGCAGAGATGGTTTCAGGTATTAATGACCTGAACAGACCTCACTGGAAGCATTCCTAAGCCTTTTCACCAGCTATCAATGTATTTACTTTCTGTCAGCTCAAATTCTTGAAAAAGGGGGCCAGAAAGTAAGACCAGATAAGCAAAATTCATTTGCTTAGTGACTCCTTCTTGGAGCATGAGGTTAATATTTCATCAATGCCCTTAGGAGATGGGGTGCACTCTCGTTTTCCTTTTCCTGCAGTATTTTCATTCCAGGTTACTTATAACAAGTTTCACATATTTCCTAGAACTATATTGGCTTTAAGTAGCAGAAATTCATATAGGTACCTTAACTTAAAGCAAAACAAAATTTGATATGAAGATGCTGAATGGTATCTTGGAAACTAATGAGCACTGAGAACCATTGGTCCAGGGATAAAATTCTAGTGACACTTTCTCTAGATTTCATCTTTCCTTCTGTGATCACTTTCCATCTCTCCTCCTTCTCTTCTTTCTTCCCTCCCTCTTCCTCTTCTCTTTCTGACCAGCCTTCTTCGATTCATTCTGTTCTGAAATTGCAGATGGTAGAGTCTAAAACAAAATTGTCATTAGTTCTCAAATAACATCTCTTCTATGGTGAAACTAACCTGACTGATCTGAAAGTTTGTCCAAGTCTACATTAACTGGGTAACAAGTTTGTTAGCCCAGCTATGTTTCACCCATGGTCCAGTCATCTGTGACCCATGCACTGGAGTCATATAGTATCAAAGTCATGGTTACCAGACAGATTAGAGTAGAAACATGTTTCTCTACTCTAGAGAAAGATTCTTTTCTCTAGAGAAGTGAATGCTTGTATGGTGTTAGGATAGAGCAGGTGGTGAGCAGTAGGGAGGAGATTGATGGACAGGCAGTTCAGTTATCAGATTTGTACTCACTTTCATCTAATACACTGGCTCTTTAAAAATATAAAGAAACCATTGGGGTGCATGTATCTTTTGTAATTATGGTTTTTCTGGATGTATGCCCAGGATTGGGATTACTGTATCACATGGTAGTTTTATTTTTAGTTAAGTTTATTGCAGTGCTATTTACAGTAGCCTGGAAGCATTACAGGACCTGGAAGCATTAACAGATGAATGGATAGAGATGTGGTACATATAAAAAATGAACTATTACTCAGCCACAAAAAAGAACAAAATAATGCCATTTGCAACAACATGCATGGACCTATAGATTATCATATTAAGAGAATTGTCAGACAGAGAAATCAAATATCATATTATATCACTCATATGTGGAATCTAATTTTAAAAATGATACAAATGAACTTATTTACAAAACAGAAACAGACTTACAAATATAAAAAAAATAAATTTATGGTTACCAAAGGAGAAACATAGCAGGGAAGGATAAATCTGGAACTTCGGATTAACATACGCACACTACTATATTTAAAATATTAAGGAACTTTCCAGAACGCTCGGTGAGAGGTGGAGTAGCGGCTGCTGCCCGAGCTGTGCACAGCAACACACTCCTTCCCGCTCTCCCACACCGGTGTCTGCCCGCTCACCGGCTGTAGAAAATGGTGAAAGAAACCACTTACTATGATGTTTTGGGGGTCAAACCCAATGCCACCCAAGAAGAATTGAAAAAGGCTTACAGGAAACTGGCCTTGAAGTACCACCCTGATAAGAATCCAAATGAAGGCAAGAAGTTTAAACGGATTTCTCAAGCTTACGAAGTGCTCTCTGATGCAAAGAAAAGGGAATTATATGACAAAGGAGGAGAACAGGCAATTAAAGAAGGTGGAGCAGGTGGTGATTTTGGCTCCCTCATGGACATCTTTGATATGTTTTTCGGAGGAGGAGGCAGGATGCAGAGAGAGAGGAGAGGTAAAAATGTTGTGCATCAACTTACAGTAACTTTAGAAGATTTATATAATGGTGGAACAAGAAAACTCGCTCTGTAGAAGAATGTGATTTGTGCTAAATGTGAAGGCCGAGGTGGTAAGAAAGGAGCGGTAGAATGCTGCCTCAATTGCCGAGGTACTGGAATGCAAATAAGAATTCATCAGATAGGACCTGGAATGGTTCAGCAAATTCAGTCTGTCTGCATGGAGTGCCAGGGCCATGGGGAGCAGATCAGTCCTAAAGACAGATGTAAAAGCTGCAATGGAAGGAAGATAGTTCGAGAAAAGAAAATTCTAGAAGTTCATATTGACAAAGGCATGAAAGATGGCCAGAAGATAACATTCCATGGTGAAGGAGACCAAGAACCAGGACTGGAGCCAGGAGATATTATCATTGTTTTAGATCAGAAAGACCATGCTGTTTTTACTTGACGAGAAGACCTTCTCCTGTGTATGGACATACAGCTGGCTGAGGCGTTGTGTGGCTTCCAGAAGCCAATATCTACTCTTGACAACCGAACCATAGTCATCACTTCTCATCCAGGTCAGATTGTCAAGCATGGAGATATCAAGTGTGTGCTAAATGAAGACATGCCAATTTATCGTAGGCCATATGAAAAGGGTCGCCTAATCATTGAATTTAAGGTAAACTTACCTGAGGATGGCTTTCTCTCTCCTGATAAAATCTCTTTGCTGGAAAAACTTCTGCCTGAGAGGAAGGAAGTAGAAGAGACTGATGAAACGGACCAGGTACAATTAGTGGACTTTGATCCAAATCAGGAAAGACGGCGCCA
Organism: Antilocapra americana; assembly: GCA_007570785.1. Lineage (NCBI taxonomy): Eukaryota > Metazoa > Chordata > Mammalia > Artiodactyla > Antilocapridae > Antilocapra > Antilocapra americana. Next base: position 5,910,499 of record ML660786.1, on the reverse strand, counting down.
TTACAATGGAGAAGCATATGAGGATGATGAACATCATCCTCGGGGTGGTGTTCAGTGTCAGACCTCTTAGTAGGGCCTGTGAATAACACTCACTGCTGGTGTTTTATTTGCAGTAGTGATTGAGTGAAGGACTATAATCATAATATGCTCACTACTTGCTTTTGTTTTAATATTCAACTATAGTAGTGTTTAAAAGTTAAATGAAGAATAAACTCGAATATAAAAGCTCTGACTTTGCCCTGTATGTATGATGACTTCAGTGTGCAAGATAAGTTTAATACTTGTAAAAACAACTTTAAAAAATTTCCCCTAGCATTTGTTAGGCCATACTTTGTAATTGATTTCAGCTATGTACATGGAATAGCTTAGACTGAAATGCCAGGTATATATATTGACTTCAGTGTATGACCCTTAATTGTTAAGCTATGAAATTAAAACTGTATTTAACTGGCAGCAGTCAAAGAACTTAATTTGTAGTGAAGTGATGGTCTGTATAGTTGTAGTAAGTGGGATTCATTGTGATGCTTCTGCATTTATTCTATTGCCTCAACTGTTTCTTGAAGATGACATGCTGCATAATTTAGCCTGTGGTATCAGTGATAGAATGATACCTTTGTAAAGAAGGGGTTTATCATAACATGCTGCTTCTTGAGAGCTTGCACTTGTAGAATTGCATTCCCTTCTTCTGCTGTGCCATCTTTTATTAATATATATAGCTATTGGCCTTGGTTACTTTTTTTGCCGCACCCTCCCCCCGACCGGACCACAGTAAGTCTAGAATGGTGACTTCTGGAGGAAACTTAGAGGTTAGAGTGATGAGACCTTTACATGGAGAAGTAATTTGCATGTATGAGATAGGAAGGTGTTTTTGTAGGTATGTTACAGGCTTACTTTAAACAATTTAACTTACGCTCCAGAGTAACTGTAATTTAATGTTGGTAGTATAGCAAATTATGATGAATAGCTTTAATTGTATGTTTAAAGTCATATGTTCACAAGCTTAAATCTGGTATCAGAATTTAAGCAATTCTTAAATGTATGAATGTCTCTTTAATATACTGATTACAAAGCAAAAAAAATTATTAATAAATAACCTAGTTCTCTAATAGCCACTCAATATTCTGTAATAATTTATATGAGAAAATCTGAAAAAGAATGAATATATGTACAACTGAATCACCTTGTTGTACACATGAAACCAACACAACATCGTAAATCAACTATAATCCAATAAAATTAAGGAAATATAGAAACAGAGCAGAAAAATGGAAAGTTCAGTCTTCAATAAACACTGCTGACCATGTTCTTCCTGTTTCTATCATCACCAGCTCCTCACCTCTCCACGTTGTAGAAATGACAGCTTCCAGTTTCCCTCCTGCTATAGACAATTCCCTCCACTCTCTGCACATGTATTGATTGGAATTTGGGGTTTCTAATTGAAAATAGGGAATGAGTTACTGGTGGGTGAAAGTATATCTTAGGCTACTTCAGATATTTGCAGGACTTGGAACAAAATTTTGGTTGTTTCAAGGCATAGACAAAGTGGACGATAAGGAGGGATATTTCTACTTGTATTTTTTGGGGGGAGGCGGTGGCATAGCACACATGGCTTATGGGTATTTTTCTATACAATTCCGTTGGTCTTGTTATTGATGGACATTTATTACTGATTTAGTTAACTTTCACCCCTTATTTACAATATTGTACATTTTCACCTTTTTATTTTCTTCATATTGTGAAAGTTGTAGAGGCTTGTCTGTACCGAAGACAATGAAATAATGATCACGGTAGAAATCTATGCTTGCTCCTTTTGACAATGAAATTTCTTTTCTCTCTAATTTACATCTATTAGAAATGCTTAGCTAATTGGGAAGGACCGCTTATTTTTCTATTACCTTGATTTGGTTTTTCCTCATATTCAATTCTAAATAGCAGAGCACTTTTAAACATTATAATTAAAAATAAAATAGGTTAAATATTTCAAAAATCTATGTATTATTAAAAATAACCAGGATATCTATCTGTGCTAGTTAAATACATAATTTGTTTTAAAATGTGAATATGAAAAATATAGTAATTTAGAAAATCAGCATGGGAAATAACTGAAAAAAACCTTTAAATAGGCTTTCCCATTGATTACTATTTTTGAAATCCTAGCAGGATATAAATGGAAATTAGTATTTAATAAAGAATTAGAAACAGTGGGTAGAGATTTAGTTAAGTAAATCAAGGAGAGGATTTTAAAATATGAATGAAAGAGCATCAGTAGTATTTTGTGGAATATTAATAAAATCTACTAAGCAATTTCTGAAACATTTTGTGCACTTTAAGCGCTGTTGATTCTTTTAGGTAATGATGCTTCATTATATGAAGAGTCAGTATTTGGATGATACATGATTAAATAGTAGATTGTCTGAATTGGCCTTGCTTATTTGACTTGAAAGATAATATCCCCTGCATTGAGAAGCTATATTAATATTCATTTTGAATAGAAGTGCTAAATTAGGCTAAAAATCCAAACTCAAATGTAGCAATGCAAATTTGGAAGCACAAGAACCATTTATAGGGTCAAGAAACAATAGTAAAATCCATGCTAGCCAGTAAGTTTTTAACTTGAACTTCTCTAGTGAAGCAAAACTTGACCACTGGGATGAGAAATTCATAATTGAGGAAAGATATGTAATAAAAGAAGAAATCAGAGAAAGCTTTGGCAGATATATTTGAAACTGGTAATAACATGAAAACTGTGAAGCATAATAACACAACAAACATATCTGCAGCCACCACCATTGTAACCTAAAAACTTAGGGAATGACTTACCAATGCCATTGAAATTCCAAATATTTCTACCAATAAGAGGCCCCCATTTTCCTCCATCCCAGTGGACCGAACTAAATTTTGCTACTATTCTCTTGTTTCTCCTTAAAATTTTACAACATACATATTCACTCTTAAAACAGTGTATTATTAGGTTTTGTAGTTACTGAATTTTTAAAATTGAATTCATAATAAATGAGACTTTTGAAATTTGAATCTTTCACTCCACTCCACATTTTAAAGATTCAGTCATGTTGATGTATAAACCTATATATAGTCCATTAACTTTCACTGTAGTATAAGAATCTACTTTGTGGATATGTCATAATTTATTCATTCCTCTGTTGACAGACCTTGTTTAGCTTTTATCATTTTTAAAAATCAGAAGTGATGCTCTTGTGAAGATTCCTGTATATATTTACTGGTGCACACTTGAAACAGTTTCTCCAGAGAAGCACTGTCTAATCAAACTTGCTATACTGATGGAAATGTGCTGTCTACACTTTGTAACATCACAGTCAATATCCATATAGGGCTTCTGAGCACTTTCAATGTGTGGTTAGTACCACTGAGGAACTGAATTTTTAATCTAACTTAATTTTTAAAAATGGACTTTATGCATTTAATTTCCTGTCCCAACTCTAGAATCAGCCATTTCTCCAAGGAGCCTGCTTTCTTTATTTAGTAAATGGTGTTAGAGATAAGTATTTGGGTACTACTAGGTTTGCTTGTTACTATTGGGTACTCTAATCTTCCAATAGTCATGTACGGATGTGAGAGTTGGACCATAAAGAAGGCTGAGTGATGAAAAATTGATACTTTCCAATTGTGGTGCTGGAGAAGGCTCTTAAGAGTCCTTGGACTGCAAAGAAATCAAACCAGTCCATCCTAAAGGAAATCCACCCTGAATATTCATTGAAAGGACTGTTGCTGAAGCTGAGGGTCTAATGCTTTGGCCACCTAATGCAAAAAGCTGACTCACTGGAAAAGACTGGGAAAGACTGAGGGCAGGAGGAGAAGGGGGCAACAGAGGTGAGATGGTTGGATGGTATCACTGACTCAATGGTCATGAATTTGAGCAAACTCTGGGAGATGGTGAAGGGGAGAGAAGCCTGGCGTGCTGTAGTCTATGGGGTCGAAAAGAGACACGACTGAGAGACTGAACAGTGAACAACAACTGTTTCTGAAGTATATGTACTCACTTACACTCCCAGTAGCAAAGTTCAGGTCTTGGGGGCTCCACATTCCACCAATATTTTGTATTTTCGGATTTTCAAGCTTTTGTAATTTGGCGACATCTTTATTTTTAGCACTACTGTTTTCCTTCAAGAAAGCAATTTAGGAGGGAAGTCTTTCTGGATTTTTTTTTTTTTTACTTTTATTAAGATTTGTACATTAGTATTATAGAGATAGATTTTTAACTGCATATTCATATACTTGCTTTATTTTGAAAAGGCTTGAAAGCAATTTTGTTGTTGTTCAGTTGCTCAGTCACGTCCAACTCTTTGTGACTCCATGGAGTGCAGCATGACAGGCTTCGCTGTCCATCACGTCAGGCTTCCCTGTCCATCACCAACTCCCAGAGTTTGCTCACACTCATGTCCATTGAATCGGTGATGCCATCCAACCATCTCATCCTCTGTCGTCCCTTTCTCCTCCCACCTTCAATCTTTCCCAGCATCAGGGTCTTTTCTAATGAGTTGGCTCTTCATATCAGGTAGCCAAAGGAACTTCAGTTTCAGCATCAGCCCTAAAAATGAATATTCAGGAAAGCAATTACAAGACAGTATAAAATAGGAAAGTACTTATTTTGGCCTAATCTACCTCCAGAAAGCACTCTCTTTTATCCAGAGAAGTAATTATTTACTATTATAATTGTCTTACATCAGGCGTATTTTGAAGAAAAGGAAAAAATCAAAGTAGTGTCCTTAATTAAGTGCAGAAAGTACCTGTGTTACAGGAAAGCAAGATCATCTAGAGACTGAATTAATTGGCCCAAAACAGAAATTTGAGAAGCATTCTTGCCTTAGAAATATAAGTTCTTACATATACATCCATTTTGTTTTCTCTAAAATTTGGGAAGAGTAGAAAGAACTGTTTCCTGCAGTAGGCTAGGTTGGATTCTGAGGGAATAGCATTTGAAATTCACATGGTGGGATGATGTCAGCCATCATCAGCTTAAAACATTCATGATAGCAAGATAAAACATTGAAAATAAATTGTTGATGAAGTAAGGATAAAGTGAACATTGGAACGGGCAAAATAAAATGAAGCAAATGTGAGTATAATTAATGAAGTATTTGCACCCCTCCTACCCATAAATCCACTTGGGAGTTGGTGTGTGTGTGTGTGTGTGTGTATGTGTGTGAGCTCAGTCATTTCTGACTCTTTGGAACCCCATGGACTAAACCGCTGGGCTCCTCTATCCATGGAATTTTCCAGGCAAGTATATTGGAGTGGTTGCCATTACCTACTCCAGGGAATCTTCCCAACCCAGGGATCGAACCTGAGTCACTGTCTCCTGCATTGGCAGGTGGATTCTTTACCAGCTGTGCCACTTGGAACTTGGGAGGTGTTTATCCTCACCTTTCTCGAAATTATCCTCTAAGTGATTGCCATGGTTCATCCAATCCCTTTATTATTTGATATTCTGAACCTACCTTATGAAACACAGTTCTAAGGGAAAATGATTTAGCCCTGCTCAGTTGATACAAAGGAAGGGGGTGATACAAGTTTTGAAAATAAGTATTCAACAGATAAAAATTCAAATTCTTCATGAATCTCTGCTCTGCTCAAGGCATTACTACATGAAAAGATATTGCACTGAAGAAGGAAATCAATATCAGCCTGTGGAAAACCCAAGTGAAAACATCTTGAAGGAAGTCTGGCATTCAGTAGAACGTTCACATTTAAGGCCTTCTAATTGTCCAGTGAAAAGAAATACTGATTCTTGACCTTCTTTAGATCATAGCCCATTAGAAGGGTTTTATAGCTGTGAACATAAAAGTAAGGATAAAATAACGTGTTTCCTAAGGAGCTACTCAAAGTGAGTAAACAAACAATGCTCAAATAAAACTTCAAACATATCAAAATATTGTTATATTATATATTTAAAATAGAAAGTTCAAGAATAAATTGCTTTTATCATTTTTAGTTAATCTGTATTATATAATGTCATATGAGACTAGTAATTGTCATGAAAGTGCATACAATCTACAAAACACACCTATGCATTAAAGACCTTCTATTTTGGAGAGTCTTTTTGGTTTGAATTTACAAAGGTAATTCACAGTTCTACTTATGCTAAACTCCTTAAAGTGAAGGTTTGATATTTTCTCATTTTTATATTTAGAAGTCTTTCAAAGTTTTATAATTATTTTGTTCTTATCCCAATTATGTCCAATTTCCTTTTCCATCTCTTTTAACCTGATGTTATCTGAAAAATATACTGGAAAAAACAAAACAGAATTCATTGACCTAATATTTTTTTAAAAAGAAAACTTTTTAAAAATTATAAAGTTAGACCTTACCATGTATTGTTGAGGATGTTAGAGTGACAAAAAATCTCTTATGTATATGATAGAGGTATAAATCAGTAAATGAGCTTGAGGAATAATTTGGCAATATCTAGCAAGGCTGAAAATAACCCTATAACCAGGAATCACACCATTCCTG
>ML660786.1:5759491-5903607 GCA_007570785.1 Antilocapra americana | reverse complement strand
AAAGAATAACCAGAACTATGCTGTTTGCAATAAAGCAGAAAACACCAAAAATACCCAACAATAGAATAGGTACGTTGTCGTATATTCTTATAAGTGATTAATACTAATAGCAGTTAGTGAATAAACCAGAAGTATGTATATCAATATGTATAAATCTCAAAAAGCAACTTTGAACAAAGAACACAAGTTGTATAAGGCCACATAAAAAATGAGACAATTTATACATGATTTGGATAGTTTGAAAAAACACTATAGCACTTAAGAACATCCACTTTTTGGTGGTGTGTGTGCTCAGTCGCATCTGACTCCTTTGCAACCCCATGGGCAGTAGCTGGCCAGGCTCTGCTGTCCACGGAGTTTTCCAGGTGAGAAGGCAGGAGTGGGTTGCCATCTCCTACTCCGGGGATCTTCCCAAGCCAGGGATAGAACCTGCACCACCTGCGCTGGCGGGGGTTCTTTACCACTGGGTCCCCCAGGAGGCCCACCCATTATAGCCAAAGTATATCGGCATGAAAGGAAGGAATGTCAAATCAGGGCAGCGATTATCAACAGAAAGGAGAAAGGTGCAACATTTATGTTTGTAATATTTTGTTTATTATTTTAGTACACCTAGTTCAGCATATTATAACTTTCTACATATATTTTGTATGACTGAAAATATTTCATAATAGGAAAAAAATCTTTTTGGGGGCTATTCTTTCTATAGTGTTTGCTGCCCAAAGTAAACCTGTTCACTTCACAGAGAGTTAATTCTCTGATCTTTAAATGTGAAAAACCTACTTTTTAAAGATGTTTACCCTAATTGCCTTTTTTTTTTTTTGCAGTGAAATGCTGTGTGCTTTGGGCTCATGAACTCCAAATCTTATACTTCCCATCTCACTCATCCTAAACTTACTTCATTTCCTGTTCTTTCCCTCCCTCCCTCCCTCCCTCCTTCCTTCCTTCCTCTTTTGTGGAAGTTTTTTTGTTTTTGTTTTATTTTTTTACTGCTTTGAGGTATGCTTTCTTGATATTTCATGCCTTAATGTCTCCAACTCTTTAAAAATTACTTGATGAGTTGCAACTTCAGAACTTTTTGTCATTATTATATAAATAATACTCAACAATGAAAATTATTTTAAACTATTTATCGCATGGGCATTATGGATAACTGATAAATGAGAATTTTCCCTTGGTATACAAATTATACAATATGCACTGGTAGAGATAAGTTTCTTTCTTTGAAGTCACAAAATTTTAGAAATGATCTGAAAATTAAAGAGAAAGAACACAGTGGAAGTAATGGAAACAAAGTGGATTTCTGGGTGAGATTTGTTTGAATTTCAGCTCTTCCACTCATTTGTTGTATGGCTTTTGGCAAAACATCTTATTGTTTTACTATACTGCCTTGCCTTGTGGGCATGCTAAGTCATGTCCAGAAGTATATATACCAGGGGAATATTTCATGCAGCGATGGGTATAATAAAGGACAGAAATGGTATATGGACGTAACAGAAGCAGAAGATATTAAGAAGAGTTGGCAAGAATACACAGAAAAACTATACAAAAAACATCTTAATGACCCAGATAACCACAGTGGTATGATCACTCACCTAGAGCCAGACATCCTGGAATAGTGGCCTTAGGAAGCATTACTACGAACAAAGCTAGTGGAGGTGATGGAATTCTAGTTGAGCTATTTCAAATCCTAAAAGATGATGCTGTGAAAGTGCTGTACTCAATATACTAGCCAATCTGGAAAATTCAGCAGAGGCCACAGGAATGGAAAAAATCAGTTTTCATTCCAATCCCAAAGAAAGGCAATGCCAAAGAATGATAAAACTACCTTACAATTGCACTCATTTCATATGCTAACAAAATAATGCTCAAAATTCTCCAAGCCAGGCTTCAACAGTGAATGAACAGAGAACTTTCAGATGTTCAAGATGGATTTAGAAAAGTCAGAGGAACCAGAGAGCGAACTGCCAACATTCTTTGGCCATAGAAAAAGCAGGAGAGTTTCAGAAAAACATCTATTTCTGCTTTATTGACTATGCCAAAGCCTTTGACTGCATGGATCACAGCAAACTGTGGAAAATTCTGAAAGATATGGGAATACCAGACCACCTGACCTGACTCCTGAGAAATCTGTATGCAGGTCAAGTAGCAACAGTTAGAACTGGACATGGAACAACAGACTGGTTCCAAATTGAGAAGGGAGTACTTCAAGGCTATATGTTGTCACTTGATTATTTTAACATATGTGCAGAGTACATCATGTGAAATGCTGGGCTGGAAGAAGCACAGTCTGGAATCAAAATTGCCGGGAGAAATATCAATAACTTCAGATATGCAAATGACACCACCTTAATAGCAGAAAGTGAAGAAGAACTAAAGAGTCTCTTGATGAAAGTGAAAGAAGAGAGTGAAAAAGTTGGCTTAAAACTCAACATTCAACAAATGAAGATAATGGAATCTGGTCCCATCACTTCATGTCAAATAGATGGGGAAACAATGGTAACAGTGAGAGAGTTTATTTTCTTGGGCTCCAAAATCACTGCAGATGGTGACTGTAGCCATGAAATTAAAAGATGCTTGCTCCTTGGAAGAAAAGCTATGACAAACATAGACAGGATATTAAAAAGCAGAGGCATTACTTTCCTGACAAAGGTTTGTCTAGTCAAAGCTATGGTTTTTCCTGTAGTTATGTATGGATGTGAGAGTTCGACCACAAAGCAAGCTGAGCACCAAAAAATTGATGCTTTTGAATTGTGGTGTTGGAGGAGACTCTTGAGAGTCCCTTGGACTGCAAGGAGATCATGCCAGTCATTTGTAAAGAAAACCAGTCCTGAATATATATTAGAAGGACTGAAGCTGAAGCTAACACTCCAATACTTTGGCCACCTGATGGGAAGAACTGAGTCATTGGAAAAGACCCTGATGCTGGGAAAGATTGAAGGTGGGAGGAGAAGGGGATGATAGAGGATGAAATGGTTGGGTGGTATCACTGACTCAATGGACATGAGTTTGAGTAAGCTCCAGGGGTTGGTGATGGCCAGGGAAGCCTGCAATGCTGCAGTCCATGGGGCTGCAAAGAGTTGAACACACCTGAGCAACTGAACTAAACTGAATAAAAATAATAAGTGTTTTTCAAATTTGATCTAATGCAGCATTTTCCAAAGTGACTTCACGTAAATCTAAAAAGAAATAGTTCCATTGACAAGTTAACATAAGAAACTTCAGGATGGCTAGTTTTGCAGATTTTATTTTCACTGTAGATTTTCTTAGATGTTTTAATATGTGAATGTGTTTTGAGAATCCTTCAATCAGGAAACAGTTTTAATCAGTTCCCAAATCATCTAATTCCCCAGTCCTAGTTTTTGAAAAAAATCTTTTAGGAAACTTCAGCTCCAAGAAAATATTTTTGGAAAATACCTATTTAAAATTGAAAAATAATACATTCAAAATTTTTGTACTAATTTAGATACATAGTAGTAGTTTCTATTGCTATTATAATCAACTTAAAAATATAAAATAAAGGGCTTTATAGGAGAACTAAATGGTGTCAGAGAAGAGGGAAGGCAAACAATAAGTGATTAATAAAGAAACCTTTTCCCAAATGGTTTTAGGAAAAAACCTTACTCAATACATGGGCTTTAAATTGTAGCAAAGATTCAGAGTGTTTAAAAAGTGACTGTCAGAGGTATTAGCTTTCAACACAGATATATTGAATTTCTCCTGTCTTTTTCCATCAAGATCCCATGTGTGAGCATATTAGCTTGAGAGTAAAGAGCTCTAAATAGTTTGTAAGCACAAAGAACAAAGTGGTAGAATGAGGGCCTCAATAACAAGGAACAGAGCAGGCATTATGAAAACAGGCATGTTGAGAATGGGATACTAAAAAAAAAGAAATTGGTAGGTGCTATTTATCCCTCAAATTTGATATATTTAGTTTTGTTTTTCCCACACACATAGACAATTTCTGGTGAAAATAATGATCTCAGCTGATAATTTTTTAATTCAGGACACTTGCTTTAAAACCAGTAGGAGGCTATGGATTATTTCTGGTATCTTCTAATTGTCTGGTGCTTCTGATATTATTCTATTGATTGCACTTTTCCATTGTGTGTCCCAAAGGTAGAGAAGGGCAAACAGCAATCATGAAATATGAATGAGATGCCTCATTAACCTTTGGGCTTTTGAGTACTTGGAAGCGTCTAATCTATGTCCTAGGGAAGAGAAGCCTGGAAGCACTGCAGGGGGCTGAAGGGAGAGAGGAAGGACAGCTTAGTCTGTGGCTGGCAAAATCCTCTATACCAAGTGCTGGCATGGTGCCTGCTCCGACACAGCGGGATCCTGCATTACACTAGAGATGCTGACATTTTAGTGAACATAAATGTACTACAGGAAGCTTGTTTAAGTTCAGAATATCAGGCTCATCTCCAAAGATTCTGATTCAGCAGCCTAAGGTAGATTTCAGGAATCTGCATTTAACAAACTCCAGGGTGATTTGTATGCAAGCGATCTGTGGACCACACTTGGAAGAACATTATCTGGCTGTTGCTCAGTCACTAAGTTGTGTCTGACTCTGTGACCCCATGGACTGCAGCAATATCAGGCTTCCCTGACCTTCACTATCTCTCAGAGTTTACTCAAATTCATGTCCATTCAGTCGGTGATGCCAGCCAACCATCTCATCCTCTGTCATCCCCTTCTCCTCCTGCCTTCAGTCTTTCCGAGCATCAGGTCTTTTCCAACAGTCAGGTATTCACATCAGGTGGCCCAAGTATTTGAGCTTCAGTTTCAGCATCAGTCCTTCCAATAAATATTCAGGGTTGGTTTCCTTTGGGATTGACTGTTTGATCTTTCTGCAGTTCAAGGGACTCTTGAGAGTTTTCTCCAACACCACAATTCAAAGGCATCAATTCTTTAGCTCTCAGCCTGCCTTCCCTTAGACCCCCTTCAACGGAGGAATTAAACTGACTAAATTTAGATTTCTTACCAGGACATGGAGAACTGTTTTTATTTTCACTTGGAATAAATTTCCAATCAACTTATGTGATATTTGGGTTATGGCTATTATTTCCATATTATCAGAAGCTGCTCTGTCAATAGAGGTTGTCATTTGGGTTAGTTAGGGCTCTTTTCCCCCAGAATTCAGTGTAAACTTGCAGTTGTATTTGATGTTCACAGTCATTCAGTCATGTCTGACTTTTTGTGACCCCATGGACTGCAGCACGCTAGCTTTCCCAGTCCTTCACTGTCTCCTGGAGTTTGCTCAAACTCATGTCCATTGAGTCAGTGATGCCATCCAACCATCTCATCCTCTGTCGTCCCCTTCTTCCCCTCCTGCCCTCAATCTTTCCCAACATCACGGTCTTTTCCAATGAGTTGGCTCTTCACATCAGGTGGCCGAAGTACTGGAGCTTCAGCATCAGTCCTTTTAATGATTATTCAGGGTTGATTTCCTTTAGGATTGACTGCTTTGATCTCCTTGATGTCCAAAGGACTCTCAAGAGTTTTCTCCAGCACCACAGTTCAAAAGCGTCAATTCTTCAGCACTCAGCCTTCTTTATGGTCCAACTCTCACATTAGCATATGACTACTGGAAAAACCATAGTCTTGACTATATGGATCTTGGTTGGCAAAGTGTTGTCTCTGCTTTTTAATACACTGTCTAGGTTTGTCATAGCTTTTCTTCCAGGAGCAAGCACCTTTTAATTTCATGGCTGCAGTCACCATCTGAAGTGGTTTTGGAACCTGAGAAGATAAAATCTGTCACTGTTTCCATTTTTTCCCATCTATTTGCCATGAAGTGATGGGACTGATGCCATGATCTTCATTTTTTGAATGTTGAATTTTAAGCCAGTTGTGTAGCCATAATTGTAAGAGATAATTCAAGAAGTTAAAAATTTCAATCCATTACAGTAACAATTCAAGAAGCTAAAATTTTCAAATGTTAACAAAATTGCTGTATGACTCTGGAGGTTGACTATATATGATATCAAAGTGAGTGAGTGAGTGAGTGAAGGCCCAGCTGTGTCCAAGTCTGTGTGACCCCACATAGTGCAGCCCATCAGGCTCCTCTGTCCACGAATTCTCTAGGAAAGAATACTGGAGTGGGTAGCCATTCCCTTTCTCCAGGGACATTAAAGTGAATAATACAATAGATCAGGCTATTATGATTCCAAAGGGTGACAAATAGACCATAATAATAACACAAGAAGACAGGAAGCTCAGTTTTGTAGGGATCCCGTGAAAATGCTAAATATACAAGAAAGAGGGAATTGCTTCCAATCGCTTGTCCTGAAACAAATCTATAGCCCTCTCTGATTCCCTCAGAAACCACCCACAGTATCTTAAACTGATGGTGGCTGGGGTTTGACTCAATGTCTTCTTCCTACTGTAACTGAGCAAGACCCTATGGGACTTTCCTAAGACAGACCCCATTCCCAAGTCCTCTGCTTTAGCTCCTCTCTGAAGTACTCAGATGACAGTATCTAATGTACATTTTCTGAGTTGTTTTTACAGATGCTAAATACTCCACCAAATGGGAAGAAATAACCATTTGATGACCATGAGCACACAACCCCCAGACCTACTGGAGTCTACGGACTGATAATGCTAATCCCCATGACACCATCCTGTTATCTCACAATCAACCAATCAGAGAATTGTGCACGAGCTCACCACACACCCTGGGATGCCCCTCCCTCCCCTTGCCTTTAAAAATGCCTTGCTGAAACCCACGGAGGGGTTTGGGGTTTTTTTGAGCACGGACTGTGCTAGGCTCCTTGTTTGGCACCTGCAGTAAACACCACGCTTTGCTTCACTACCGCCTGGTGTCTGGTAGACTGGCTTTACTGTGCATGGGTGAGGGGACCGAAGTCTGGGTCAGTAACACTACCTTCTCTTTTCTTTGTCCTTAGGAATCCCTCTGATCCCATTGATTTTCCTCCTATAGCCAAATGCTTAGTTTCCTTGTTAACAGTTACTTTCTTGTAACATGAACGCATGCTGCTACTGTCGTCTTTAACTCCCTTCCTCCTTGCTTTCCTTGCACTCCTGTCTCATGCATTGGCAAAATATATAATCACCTTCATCTTTCTTTCTTCAATTGAGAAGGTCAAAGAATAACTTAACACAATTGTCAAGCACAAAATTTATGACAGAGAGGCATATTATAACAAGAAAAAAGAAAGTCGTACATTTTGAAATATTAGATATAATAATAATAAGAAGCAAATCTGTCATCAGGATACAAAAGGTCTTGGAAAAGCTCAGAACATTTTCAGAATTCCTAAAATAGTTTTCATCTACTAACTCATTCTCCACTAATTAAAATTACTTTGCCTCAGGAGCTGCTTCAAGATAAACTACTAATATGTTCGATTAGATAAGCTAAGTTCAATTCTATTGTTTTCGGTTTTATTCAGTTCTAGAGTTGAGCTGCTTGGTTTTTCTCTCTCTCTCTCACACACACATTTTGATTTGTTTTAACACATTAAATTCAGGAAGAAATAGGTTTTCTTTGGGAGTAGTTGAGATTTTGCTTCTTTCGAAAACATTGACTCTGCAGGGATAAAACTTTCTAGCTCTAAATGCTATCTTAAATGAATTTCTGCACACAACATAGAAAAAAAAATCTGAGAGGTTAGAAAAGGACATAAGAAGTCATCTAACTCAGCTCCTTCATTCTACAGAAATTGGGTTTCAGAAAGGTTAAAGTCACGTCAATAATTAGTGGCAGAGCTGGCATTGGAAACCATCTCTTCTAACATGATTTCTTTATATTATGCCTTACCTTTGTATATTGGCTTATCTATAGAGTTTGTGTTAATTATTTGATGCAGAGAGCAAGCATTTATCATGCTATTACTATGTGCATGAGTCTGTGCTAAATATCTGAAATTCCAAGATGGGGAAAACAAAATAGTTTCTGCTCTCATGTTTGTCACAATGATATTTATATTATTATTATTTTTTCAGATAAAAAGTGATTTGTATCAGAATGTATTTGTTCTCAAGCAACCACTGCCAGAGTCTAATAATGAATAAATCCATGTTCAGACAAAATTATAATAGAACCCTGTGCCTTTAGGCTACTGCATAGATTTTTTTCTTGCTAATATCCTTTTTCAAAAATGATTTAACTAATTGCCTACCCTTTTCTAGAAATCTTGTAGTTACATACAAGCCATTTCTTCTTCTTCATTTTTATAAAAGTCTAGTGTTGCCTACAGGGAAGGCAATGGCACCCCACTCCAGTACTCTTGCCTGGAAAATCCAATGGATGGAGGAGCCTAGTAGGCTGTAGTCCATGAGGTCACTAAGAGGCGGACACGACTGAGCGACTTCACTTTCATTTTTAACTTTCATGCATTGGAGAAGGAAATGGCAACCCACTCCAGTGTTCTTGCCTGGAGAATCCCAGGGATGCCGGAGCCTGGTGGGCTGCTGTCTATGGGGTCGCACAGAGTTGGACATGACTGAGGCGACTTAGCAGCAGCAGCAGCAGTGTTGCCTAAGAGACATTTGCAAGAAGGTTAACATAATTGGGGGCTTTCCAGGTGTCTCAGACAGTAAAGAATCTGCCTGCAGTGCAGGAGATCTGAGTTCAATCCCTGGGTTGGGGAATGGCCCCACTCCAATATTCTTGCCTGGAGAATTCCATGGACAGAGGAACCTGGCAGGCTGCAGTTCATGGGGTCACAGAGTCAGACAGGACTGAGTGACTAACACTTCACACTTAACATAATTGTGTGAAAATTCAGTCACTCATTTAACAAATACATATTAAGCACCTATTATATTCCAGGGATTCTCTATTTGTAAAAAGACAAAGAACCCCCCTTTTTCTGTAGCTTGTACTCCAGAGGTAGGAACATATGACAAATAAGGAAAACATACTTAAACAAACAAGATGCTTTCAGATTCCAATTGTGTGATTTAAGGAAGCAAGATAATGTAGTAAAAAGAAGGAGAAATAAATGAAACATCTGCTCTAGATAGCATGTTGAGGGTGGATATCTGAGAATTGACATTAAAATTGAGATGTGCAGGATAAGAAGGAAACAACCAAATGAAGACCTGAGACAAAGGATGATCTAGGAGTATGATGGCCAGTGTGACAGCATGAAGTGGGGAAGGATGCAGTTTATGAAGAATCCTGTGGGTACAGCTTAGTAAACTATGAGATGAAGTTGGAGGCAGAGGCAGAGGAAATACTATGTAAAACCTTATAGGACATGGAGATGAACTTATATTTTAACTGAATCTTATAGGACATGGAGATGAACTTATATTTTAACTGAAGTGTTGTAGAGGCTATTGGAAAGTTATTTAAAATTCAGGCACTGTAAAATATACTGTTTGTGGTGTATAGTCCTATGGATTTTGGCAAATACATGAAGTCATATGCTCACCTTCCCAGTCATGAAACAAAATGCTTCATTATCCCCTCAATCCCTCACACCGTCCATTTGTGGTCAACTCCTTCCATCCCTTTTAACCTCTGACAACCACTGATCTGTTTTCCTTGCTATAGTTTTGCCTTTTACAGAATGCCATGTAAATTTGTTTTTGTTCAGTCAGTTAGTTGTATCCTACTCTTTGAGACCCTATGGGCTGCAGCATGCCAGGCTTCTCTCTCCTTTACTATCTCCTGGAGTTTGCTCAAATTCATGTTTGCTTTGTAATGCTATCTAGGTTTGTCATAGCTTTTCTTCCAAGGAACAAGTGTCTTAATTTCACGGTTGCAATGACTGTCTGCAATGATTTTGCAGCCCCAAAATATAAAATCTGTTATTGTTTCCATTTTTACCCCATCTATTGCCATGAAGTGATGAGACCAGATGCCATGATCTTAGTTTTTTGAATGTTGAGTTTTAAGCCAGCTTTTTCACTCTCCTCTTTCACTTTCATCAAGAGGCTCTTTAGCACCTCTTTACATTCTGCCATTAGGGTGGTGTCACATGCATGTCTGAGGTTATTGATATTTGTCCCAGCAATCTTGATTCCAGCTTGTGTTTCATCCAGCCTGGTAATTTGCATGATGTACTCTGCATATAAGTTAAATAACCAGAGTGACAATATACAGCCTTGACATACTCCTTTTTCCAATTTTGAACCAGTCTGTTGTTCCATGTCCATTTCTAAGTGTTGCTTCTTGACCTGCATACAGGTTCCTCAGGAGGCAGGTAAGGTCATCTGTTATTCCCATCTCTGTAAGAATTTTCCACTGTTTGTTGTGATTCAGAGTCAAAGGCTTTAGCATAGTCAGTGAAGCAGAAGTAGATATTTTTCAGGAATTCTCTGGTTGTTCTATGATCCTATGGATATTGGCTATTTGCTCTCTCGTTCCTCTGCCTTCTCTAAATCAAGCTTGTACAACCCCAACTTCTTGTTTCATGTACTGTTGAAGCCTAGCTTGAACGATTTTGAGCATTACCTCGCTAACATGTGAAATGAGTGCAGTTGTGTGGTAGTTCGAACATTCTTTGGCATTGTTCTTGTTTGGGATTGGAGTGAAAACTGACGTTTTCCAGTTTGGTGGCCATTGCTGAGTTTTCCAAAGTTGCTGGCATACTGAGTCTAACACTTTCATAGCATCATCTTGTAAGGTGTGAATAGCTCAGCCTGAATTCCATCACCTTCACTAGCTCTGTCTGTAGAAATGATTCCTAAGGCCCACTTGACTTCATACTCCAGGATGTCTGGCTCTAGGTGATGCCAGATAAATGGCATCATAGAAGATGTAGCCTTTAGATATGACTTCTTTTACTTGGTATAATACATTTGAAATTCATCCATGTATATGTTGATATTTATTAGGAGGAGGTGAGTAAATACAAAAAAATCCAAAGGAAATTTTGTTTGCAGTTGAACTACAAAAAAAATCCATGTATTAAAAATTACATCAGCAGTCCTTGGGAAATCTTTCCAGAAGCACCCCATTGTAAACTGAGACTTAAAAGTAGTTGATTGATTTATGTGCTTCTTTAAATTCAGCAAGAATTAGCCTAAACTCAATTCATTGTTAGGGAGATTCAAGAGAGAGGGGACATATGTACACCTATGGTTAATTCAGGTAGATGCATGACAGAAATCAAGCCAATATTGTAAAGCAATCATCAATCAATTAAAAATAAATAAATACTAAAAAAATTGTGTTAGGAAAGTTGATAACTTTTAGAGTTATGTAAGTATCAAAAGAAAGGAAATAATTATGATGGAATCTAGAAAAAGTACAACTGTTGAGTATGATTTTTTTTTAGCATTATTGCAAATGGTTTCTTTTCTTCTTCCCTTCTTTCCTCCCATCCTTATTTTCTTCAACCTTCCCTTCCTCTCTTTATTTAATATTTATTAAGAGCCAACTACATGCCTTATTACATGCACATACATGATAGTGTCTTTACCTTCAGAGACCTAATAACTTAGCTAGAAAAGACAAATGAATGGAAAATGGTAAAATAAAATATGATAAAAATAAACACTCAGAGATGGGCAAGAAGAATATTGGGTAAGAAGGCTTTGGGAAGGTCGTATTCCAATGCAGCTTTGGAGGACATGTAGGGAATATGCAGGAAGGAAAGGTAAGTCTGATCCCTGTTACTCTGTCTTGCTCAGAAGACAAGTATCACTTTCATGATCAGAAAACTAAATTAAAATAATCTTCCTTATTTTCCTGTGTTTTTATTCACTGGTAGACTTTTCTTATTACAATTAAATGTGTTCACATTTTAATTTATAATTTTTGTTTTGTTTTGTTGAGTCAGTGAGTCTTTGAGGTCTAAATATTTTGTGGATTAAAATATGGTTTCTCTATGAGGAAAAATTCAGGTGAAATTTGGGTACATATTCAATTCTTGATGGTCAAATGATTCTTTCTGTCCCACAAAACCACCTAGTTCATAGGTTCTAGCATGTTTGCAGAAACCTCTGAGGAAAACATGCCTCCTGCACAGAAGAACATAACATTTGATCAGCTTGGGTTAAGATACTCTGCTATTCCATCTGTAACAGACAAAAAGAAAATGTAATCTTTGCCTAAGAAAGAGAACTGAAAGTTATAGGCTGAAAAAGTCTTGAGGGGGGAAAAATCTTGTAAACTGAAAATAATTCTATTTTAAATCCCATGTTGAACAAGTGAACAGATGTGGGAAAGGCAGTGTTGAACAGAGAGGTTATGAGAATGAATACTTTATAAGCTTTACTGATTAAAAAGGCAACTCTTCATTTCAACCTACTGGCAGAGCTGAGAATACTATAATTCAAAAAAACTTTTTCAAGACATTTGGACTTGAGTAAAATATTAAAAACTTTTTCCATTACAGTCCTTCATAAGGGCAAATCGATTCACTGGAATACAACCTCGTATTCCTTGAAGTTTTGATGTCCATTTTATTGGACAAGTGGTCCTCATTTTCCAAGTCTAAAAGAACAAATAGCAATCTATCTCCTGTGTGAGGAGAGGCTACATTGTGAAAGAGGCACGCATGAATGCTTCGTTATTTTTTTTTTCTTCTTGAAGCTATGATGAACTATACAAGCATAATTAGTAATTAACATAATCCAGAAGAGTGCTTGGTTTACAGTGGCATTCAAAGGTTTCTAAAGTGCACAAATATGCAAATAAATGCCAATAAAAAAGGTTCATTTCTTTGGGTTAATTATCATTTTTATCTTCTAGAAACTATCTTTTTATTTAGGTTCATAAAATATTGTTACTTTACAAAAAGTCCAATGTAATATCCTGGGGACTTTATTAGACATTTCACATTATTTAGGTCCTATTGTTTAAAATTATCTTGCATCTAAAATAATGTTTAAAAAATAAAATATTTTTACTGAAATCCAAAAAAAGGAATATATGTATTATATATGTATAGCTGATTCACTCTGCTGCACAGCAGAAACACATTTAAAATAACTATACTCCAATAAAATTAATTATGTAGATGACTGATTATCAACTTTTCTTAAAGCTCTTTTAGTATATGGTCATCTCATGTGAAGAGCTGACTCATTGGAAAAGACCCTAATGCTGGGAAGGATTGGGGGCAGGAGGAGAAGGGGATGACAGAGGATGAGATGGCTGGATGGCATCTTCGACTTGATGGACATGGGTTTGGGTGGACTCCGGGAGTTGGTGATGGACAAGGAGGCCTGGAGTTGCAAAGAGTCAGACAAGACTGAGTGACTGAACTGAACTGATATCTGTTTTAATTTTGATATATAAAATAATTTTCTACAAATTTTAACATACAAAATGAAATGGTTTTATTCCTTTTATATTTTATTATCTATTATTACTTGAGTTCACTTTTTATTAGATAATTATTGATGGATTCATGTTTTCTACTGCAAATTCTATTACAGGTTGGCCAAGAGTCTGTTTCTTACAGATGGGAACAATAATATTCCATTTACTCAGCTGGTCTGAAGATATTCATATTAGGAGTTCTAATGACTCTTCTTTTCTCCTATCTATCTTATTCTTTTATTTTTTAATTGTAGTTGCTATACAATATTACAGAAGTTACAGGTGTACAATACAGTGATTCATAATTTTTAAAAGCTATATTCCATTTATGTTGGTGTTTTAGTGGCTAAATTATGTCCAACTCTTTTGTGACCCCATGAACCGTAGCTCCCAGCGTTCCTCTGTCCATGGGATTTCCCAGGCAAGAATACTGCAGTGGGTTGCCATTTCCTTCTCCAGGGGATCCTCCCAACCCATGAATGAACCCCAGTTTCCTGCATTGGCAAGCAGTCTTTACTGCTTAGTCAGCAGGAAAGCCCACATTTATAGTTAGTATAAAATATTGGCTATGTGTTTTAAATAGTTAGTATAAAATATGGCTATTTGACATATTGTAAAATATGTCCTTGAAGCTTAATTTGCAGCTAACAGCTTGCACCTTCTCAACCCCTACCCCTGCATTACCCCTCCCACCTTCCATCTCCTGATAGGTAACCATTGTTAATGCTCTACATCTGTAAGGACTCTTTTTAAAAAATAAAAGCATTATTGAGTTACAATTTGCCTGCTTTAAAATCAATTCTTTTAAAGTGTACCATTCAATGATTCAGAATATATTCGAATATTGTGGATTCTCGGTTCAGTTTAGCCATGTCTGACTCTTTGCGACCCCATGAACTGCAGCAGGCCAGGCCTCCCTGTCCATCACCAACTCATGGATCCACCCAAACCCATGTCCATCGAGTCAGTGATGCCATCCAGCCGTCTCATTGTCTGTCGTCCACTTCTCCTCCTGCCCCCAATCCTTCCCAGAGTTAGGGTCTTTTCCAATGAGTCAACTCTTCTCATGAGGTGGCCAAAGTACTGGAGTTTCAGTTTCAACATCAGTCCTTCCAGTGAACACCCAGGACTGATCTCCCTTAGGATGGACTGGTTGGATCTTCTTGCAGTCCAAGGAACTCTCAAGAGTCTTCTCCAACACCACAGTTCAAAAGCATCAATTCTTCGGCACTCAGCTTTCTTCACTGTCCAACTCTCACATCCATACATGACCAATGGAAAAACCATAGCCTTGACTAAACGGACCTTTGTTGGTAAAGTAATGGCTCTGCTTTTCAATATGCTATCTAGATTGGTCATAACCTTCCTTCCAAGGAGTGTCTTTTAATTTCATGGCTGCAATCACCATCTGCAGTGATTTTGGAGCCCCCCCCAAAATAAAGTCTGACACTGTTTCCACTGTTTCCCCATCTATTTTACATGAAGTGATGGGGCCAGATGTCATGATCTTAGTTTTCTTAATGTTGAGCTTTAAGCCAATTTTTTCACTCTCCTCTTCACTTTCTGCCATAAGGGTGGTGTCATCTGCATATCTGAGGTTATTGATATTTCTCCCAGCAATCTTGATTTCTGCTTGTGCTTTTTCCAGCCCAGCATTTCTCATGATGTACTCTGCATATAAGTTAAATAAGCAGGGTGACAATATACAGCCTTGACGTACTTCTTTTCCTATTTGGAACCAGCCAGTTGTTCCATGTTCAGTTCTAACTGTTGCTTCCTGATCTGCATACAGGTTTCTCAAGAGACAAGTCAGATGTTCTGGTATTCCCATCTCTTTCAGAATTCTCCACAGTTTATTGTGATCCACACAGTCAAAGGCTTTGGCATAGTCAATGAAGCAGAAATAGATGGTTTTCTGGAACTCTCTTGCTTTTTTGATGATCCAGCACTCTGCACTGCCTCTGCACTGCCAAAAATTCATAGCCCTGAAATATAGCCTGCCAGGACCTTCTGTCCATGGAATTCTCCAGGCAAGAATACTAGAGTGAGCATTCTTCTCTAGGGGATCGTCCCATCCTAGGGATGGAACTTGGGTCTCTTGCATTGCAGGTGGATTCTTTGCCATCTGAGTGTCCAGGGAAGCCCTTTCTCACTTTCACCACAAAAAAAAATCATACCCATTAGCAGTCATTTTCCATTTCTCCCTACCTCTCACCCTTGGCAACCATTTTGTCTCAATGAATTTGCCTATTCTTGAAATTTCAGAGAAACTGAATTGTACTGTGTGTGGCATCTTTTGGGCCTGGCTTCTTCCACTTAGCACAAAGGTTTCAAGATTTATCCATGCTCTAGCATGTGTCAGTACTTTACTCCTCTTTATAGCTGAATAATATCTTGTGATGTGGCATTAACAAGGTACTAAAGGAATTTGTGTGAAACTATAATCTTGTTTCTAAGATGAAAGATATTGGCTATGTTATATACTATATAATTTTTCCTTGGAGTGGAAAGGACAGTGATATTATGAGGTTTTTCAAAGAATCAAAAGTGATGTTACACAGAGCACAGTAGGGGAAATGAGAAAATACTTTATCTGCAAGAGGGTAAACATATTGTGAGGGTGGGAGGGAAACAGCAGAAAATTGAGGTGGTTGTGCCTGATGGTCTTTATATCTCTACGATATGGAAAGCTTGATGCTTGTCAGAGGATGCAAAAAGGAGAGTTGAATACATGAGCTTCCAAATAGTCTTCAAGGGGGAACTTGGAGGGGCCACCTGAGGCTATAATCCATACATTTAGAACAAAACTAATCTGCCTAGTTTTGAGTTTTTATTCAGCAAAGCTCAGCAGCCAAGTATTGGGGCATAGAAGGAATATTACTGGGTTGATTCTGTTTTTGTTTCATGTAGATTTAGAAATAGTACTGTGGGAAGACTTGACTACAGGAATTTGAGATCCTTGGCAAACAATAATTCTGTAGAACTTCGTGGGATATAGGCTGAAAGAGAAAGAATAGAATACAGTGGAGAGATGCTGATTGGGGAAAAAATGGAGAGCTGATGCACTGGACATGTCAATGACTCTGAGAACACATGAAGGGAAAGTAAGGTGATCTGAGCCCTGAAAGGATCAGAAGTTGTGATAATGGGGTTGGTATAGGATTAAAGCTTTTCTTCCAAGAAAACTATAACCAACCCAGACAGCATATTAAAATGCAGAGAAATTACACTGCCAACAAAGGTCTGTCTAGTCAAAGCTATGGTTTTTCCAGTAGTCAGGTATGGATGTGAGAGTTGGACTAAGAAAGCTGAGAGCCAAAGAATTGAGGCTTTTGAACTGTGGTGTCGGAAAAGACTCTTGAGACTCCCTTGGACGGCAAGGAGATCAGATCAGTCAATTCTAAAGGAAATCAGTCCTGAATATTCATTGGAAGGACTGACGATGAAGTTGAAACCCCAATATTTGGCCACCTAACATGAAGAACTGACTCATTGGAAAAGACCCTGATGCTGGGAAAGGTTGAAGGCAGGAAGAGAAGGGGACAACAGAGGATGAGATGGTTGAATAGCTTCATTGACTCAATGGACATAAGTTTGAGCAAGCTCTGTGAGTGGGTGATGGACAGGGAAGCCTGGCGTGCTGTAGTCCATGGGGTCGCAGAGTCAGACACAACTGAGCAACTGAACTGAACTGATAGGATTAAAGGATTCAGAGGAGTTTGGAGAGATGGCAAGGTCAACTTGGAATCATGGGAATGAATGGAGGGCAAAATGAATTTTGTTCAGTTAAGAAAACTGAGAGTCATCCAAACGAACTTTGAATTTTGGCCAACTCAATAGATGAACAGGATGAATCAGCTGCCAAAGTTATCCTCTATAGGTTAAGTTCATCAGTTCAGTCACTCAGTCGTGTCTGATTCTTTGCAACCCCATGGACTGCAGCACACCAGGCTTCCTTGTCCATCACCAACTCCCAGAGCTTACTCTAACTCATGTCCATCGCGTTTGTTCTCGAAAAGGGATACCAAATCTAAAATTCAAATGGACAAATACATATTGGATAATAACACCCAAAATTATCAAACAGTCAAATACTGAAAGGCCTATCATATGTCCCAAAATTCTCTGAAATAAGTATAATGAGAGCAAAGAAATAGATAAATAGGCCAGGAGAGAAGAGCAATATCCATAAATACATCCAGTATATACAGAAAGGATATAGATGACCAAACATGGTGTTTTAATTCTGTTCTGGAAGAGGGTGATTCATTTAATGTATTGCTGGCAACAATGGCTCTCCATTTGGAAAAGTACAAGTATAGACTTCTCATCACATTATGGAGAAAGGGAAATGTAGCATAGATAATAACAAACATTAAAGCTAAAAGTTTGGAAGAAAACTCAGACAAACATTTAAAAGTCATAGAGTGACTCAAGCAAGCAGGAAAAGCAAAAAACTTTACAATGAAAGGCGTATTTGACTATATAATGATCGAAATGTGTGTAAATCCAAAGAAATTATAAGTAAAGTTAAGTTAAAAACAATAGTGTTGGGGAAATGCTTACAGTATTATGTCAGATAAAGGTTAATACACAGAATTCACTAAGACTTCCTATGTACTAATAAGAAAAATTGAAGTCAGTCAATTAAAAAGAGGCTATATATATATACTAATAAACCGGCAGCTATGAGGAAATCCAAATGCCAGTAAAAAGATTAATGAAAAGAGGCTTAACTTCCTCTTGTGGCAAGTGTAAATTAAAAAATATAGATTCTACTTTCTCCCTTTTAGATTGTCAATAAAATAGAGATAAAAATTACTGCTGTCAAAAATGTGGACAAAGGCACTTACATAGTACTAGTATTAGTTATGGGTTGTCATGTTATAACAATTAAAGTTAGTAAGAAATATGTGTATATATATATATATATATATACCTTTACATTATATATTTATATACACACACACACACACACACACACACACCCTTATGTGTCTGTGTATGTGTGTGTGTGTGTGTATATATGCATTTATATAATGACTATCAGAGATGGGATTGCTATATAAACTGTTCTTTCTGTGTATATATGTATATATATATATATATATATATGGAATATACTTGTGTATAAATATATACATAGACAGGCACATACACCCTTTTATATAGCAATCCCATTTCTGGTAGTCATTATATAAATGAAAGCACTAATATGTAAATATGTTACCCTATAATATTTATTGCATTATTTTTGTGGCGATGGAAAACTGGAAACAGTATCCATTTATATGGAAATAGCTAGAAAACTGCTCAGCATATTTGAGAATCAATTATAACTAACCAGTTTTCTTTTCTGTTTTTGATTTTTGATTTTGTTTGCAGAAGATCATTCTAATTCATCAATGTTGAGGCTGTAACAATTGCTTTTCTTCCCCCAGCTTTATTGAGATATAATAATTGACACTTAATTTCTAAGTATTTCAAATGTTGTTTAGCAATTCTGTGGGATATTACATAGCTATCATAAAATAAGTTTGATCAATACTTATTGATCTGAAAGGATGCCCATAATAGGAAAAGTTAAGTAACAGAAAAATGAGTATCACATCATCTTGTTATGGTAAAAACAAAAGATAGAAAGAAAACTAGAAAGAATTAGGGATGGAGGCCAGGAAAAGACAAGAGAAGGTGAAGAAAGGAAAAATGCTTTAGCCAAATGGAAAAGAAAGGGTAGTATATTAAGAAGTGGAAATTCTACCTATCTTTACTCCCTTATGTGCTTTTGGACAAAGACTAGAAGGTATAAAATGAGGAAATTGAGAAAGAATGTTGGCACATTTAAAGCTCTGAGTTTTTGCACACTGAAGATGACAAGTCCATTTGACTTAATCCAATACTTCTCAAACTTATTTTACTGTAGCATCTTTAAAAAAAAATCAAATAGCACTTTACATCCAGTTGAAGACCATGCTGCTGAATATGGTGCCCTGGAAAGTGGTGACCATATGATGTTTTCCCACATGCCTAAATTCCAAGGAGAAATCCTCAAACTAGCACGCATTTATTAGCGTTTTTCAGTGACAAGCTTGTGTATACTTTCAGCCTCAGAGTGACTCTGAGCCCTAACACAAGCCACACATAAGTCATTTCCAGCAACAGAAGTGCAGCCTGGGAGTCAAGAGCACAGCCTTAGGCTCTTCATCTCTCTAAATGTTAGCTAATCTGTAAAATCAGGATGACAATATCTCAGTTTTGTTGTAGGGTTTCCATAAAGCAATGTAGGTAATTCACTTGACACACAGGAAGTTGTCAGAAAATAATAGCAATTGTTGAGACGTATTTATCATGTCTCCTTGGTTGTATTTGCAAGTTTCTGAGATGAAAACTCAGGGAAAGTTCCTGTCAGTATTTACCAACTCCCCTCTCCATGGTACCAGTTTTAATGGCCAGGTATCACATGACAGATGGAGAAGGGAATGGCAACCCACTCCATTATTCTTGCCTGGAGAGTCCCCAGGACAGAGGAGCCTGGTGGGCTACAGTCCATGGAGTCGCAAAGAGTCAGACATGACTGAAATGACTAGGCGTCACATGACAGAGAATAAACTGAATAGCTGAGTTGGGCATCTTGTTGTGATGGGCTCATCAACAGTATTTTATTGATAATGATCTGTGTCTGACTGCTGTTTGCTTCATAGTATTTGTCATCCCTTTTTCCTTATTAAATAATTCCAGTCTTACTCTGCATGGCAATAGGCTCAGCTGTGTGGCCACTCTGCCCAACCTCTCCTTCAGCACCAGGGCCTTGTAATTCTGTCAGACTGTTATGAATGACTTCCTTAAGGCTACCTAGAGGGAGCTGGCTCATCTGGAAGAAACATTTCTCCTGCTTTCTCCTATCTTTTCAGATAACAGAAGAGCTTATACAAATACTGTAACTCCAACGATCTCATGAGACAATTGTATAAATAAGAACTACCCATGGAATGGTATGACAAAATTTCAAGGACTCTATGCTCTTTATTACAAGGACGCTGCCATATTAACTCTGCAATGTTTATCTCTGGATGTCTTTCACACAAGGAAGAAATAATCTGTATTACTTAGGCTGTTCTTTTCTTGGGGTTCTTGTTATATGCAACCATACCTAATGTAATTGATACATTCACACTTCCTTAAGTTCTACAGTTTTATTAAAGGCTTGTCAGGAGTGAAGAAGAGGATTAAAAAATGATATTTAAATTTGTTAGATATTTTCTAATAAGAGTAAAATAAAATTTAAAAATTATGATATCGCCCTCAATAACTCATGACACAGTTTTGATAGAAGTGTTAGATATACCAAGGTTATCAGTAGAGCAGGGTTTTGATTAATTTTGTCACAAAATTCCTAGGAATGTTCAATTTCAGGTCAAGGCTTTCAAGCCAGTCGCAAAGCCACAAAAGTTACTGCATACTCAACTTCAATAGCCAATGCCATAATGTTATCCAAAGCTTCTAAGTGCTTAGGGGACAGAAAGAGAAAGGGAAAAGAATATAAGAAAGTGAAAGCTTTGGGGGTGAATTAGTTTAAACAGATAATCAGACTGACTCACTTCTAAGAACAACTGAGAACAGTTACAATGAATAAATGGAAACTTGGAACCTAAATAATAATAAAAGAAATTTTATTAGGCTAATTGGTTAACACACCAGAACTTCAAAGAGTTTAAGAATACAGATTCTTGGGCTTCAAGATAACATCTATTTAATCATTTTCTCTGAAAATAGAGTTTATGAATTTTAAAGCTTTCCTTAAGATTTTGATGCACAGCCAGTAGAGAATCACTTAGTTAATTCAGCTTGTGACTGATTATTTTCTCTTATTTAAGTCTTACAAAAACCACTGTGGCTGCTTTATTTTCTCCATTTTAGAGATAAGAAAAATAGCGCCCAAAGAAATTAAGTGACATATCTAACAACCCAGAAAAAGTGACATTTTGCTGTTTTTTTTTTTTTTTTTTTTTAACATGGGTTGTTTGTCTCTTGAATTTTTTTCAAGGAGAGCAGGTTACACGCAGGTTCAGTCTCTGGGTTGGGAAGATCCCCTGGAGAAAGAAATGGCAACCCACTCAGTATTCTTGCCTGGGAAATCCCATGGACAGAGGAGCCTGGTGGGCTACAGTTCATGGGGCCACAAAGAGGACATGACTGAGCAACTGAGCACAGCACACGTTTACCAAGTGTTATATCAATTTATTAGAATTTTAGAGGAGGGAAGCTGCTGGATTTGTTATGGAAAATCATGAGTAAAAATGCAGTTTTACCAACTTTGGCATTTTTTTTTCAATGAGGGTTATTTCTTGTATCACCTTTTGGTAGGTTCTCAGATCTGATGAGGGGCTATGATAAAAGAGGTCAAGGAAACAATACAATTTGTGGAAGACTGCTTTGTTATATCCTGTTTGTTAATGGAAATTACAAAGCAAAGAAATCTCAGTTTAATAGAAAAAATTTACTTTGTCTTATGGCTTGTAATCTGGTAAAGATGGTGGAAACAACACACACACAAATGTATACAAGAAAATAAGGCTGATACCATTAAACATTCAAGTCAGGCCATCAAAAAGAATTACACTTACAAATATATAATGGATACTCATAACTAAGAATGGACAGTGATGAGCAAGATTTCAATCAGATAGGTTCAGTTCTCATCCTCAGTGAGGAAATCAGGTAACAGTTCTCTATTTCTTTTAAGGAGTTTAATGCCCAAGTGTGTTAGCTATTTTCATCAGGGAGATCGTCTCCTCCACGTCAGTAACAAAACCTCTCTCGATCTGAGGATGAATACTCCATTGTCTGAAAGTCTCAGCTCATATTGAGTTACATTTTAACTATTTTCATTAAGTATCTTTAGTAATCTATTTATACATGAGGATTTTGACCTCCATGGAGAAAAGGCTACAAGTAAAGTTGTAGCTTTATCTTTGGTGTTCCTAATGCTAGGGAATGATATTCAATATTCAAGGTTAACCAAAGCACAAAAGCCTAATCTTCTTAAATGTGAGTCATTTAATTGGCAAAATCAAATATTAGGTCAAAGATAAACTTGCACTTGGTATTTTTTAAAACATACATTGACCATAAAGCAATCCAAAGGTTTTAAGTAATAAGAGGAAAAATAATCTATTGAGAGCACGTTTCTATAAAGAGAAATTCATACATGTAGAATTCTCCTGTTTATTATACACAATAAGAGCAAATAGCAGAAGGGTACAAAATTATAAATTGATATAAATTCAAGAAACAAAACACTCTCATGTAAACATATCTCTATGTCAAACTAGAAGTCATTAAAATGAGCAATAAATAACATTTTAGAAATAAAATATTCTTTATGATATAATTAATTCCTTATCTTTTTTTATTTCCTTCTTTTGTTATTTGCATTTCTATTTACTAGTACAGTTTAAGAGAAACTTCCCTCTGGCATTTTAATCAAATAGAGGTCTTTTTTCTGATTATGACTCTTGAATTATTGCTTTCCATTCATAGTACCAGTTTCTTAACTTACTGTTTATTTTATGCAATATTATCCAAATCAAGACCTTTGAAGAAATCTTCATATGAATCAATTAAAATATATTTTCTGATTTCTTTGGTCCAATCAAAACATAGTATTATTTTATATTTAATGTTAGATGAGATTATTTTACACAGTTTTCAGAGGGGGTTGTATGGTAATTAGTATATACCAGAAGTCACTGAAAGTTTTAGTGTAATGAAAGTCAGTTAAGTTAGTCCTTTCTTTTTCCAGCTTTATTGAGATATAATTGACATATAATATTGTGTAAGTTTAAGTTGTACAATGTGATGATTTGATAAATGTATATATTGTGAAATGATTACTGCAATAAAGTCAGTTAACACATCCATCATCTGACAAAAATGCCCATTCTTCTTGGTGGGAATATTTGAGATCTACTCTCTCAGTAACTT
Organism: Antilocapra americana; assembly: GCA_007570785.1. Lineage (NCBI taxonomy): Eukaryota > Metazoa > Chordata > Mammalia > Artiodactyla > Antilocapridae > Antilocapra > Antilocapra americana. The sequence continues at coordinate 5,880,377 of ML660786.1, read as the reverse complement.
TCAAAAATAAAATACAGTATTATTAACTATAGTCATCATTTTATACTTTAGATCTGCAGAACTTACTCATCTTAAACTTGGAATTTGTACATTTTCCCCTAATATCTCCCCATTCCCCCCACCCCCAGCCTCAGGCAACCACCAAGATAATCTTTATTTCTATGAGTTTGGCTTTTTAAGATTCCACAAAAAAGGGATTTCATACAATATCTGTCTTCCTCTCAGTTCAGTTCAGTTCAGTTGTTCAGTCCTGTCCGACCCTTTGTGATCCCATGGACTGCAGCATGCCAGGCCTCCCTGTCCAACACCAGCTCCCAGAATTTACCCAAACTCATGTCCATTGAGTCAGTGATGCCATCCAACCATCTCATCCTCTGTTGCCCCCTTCTCCTCCAGCCTTCAATCTTTCCCAGCATCGAGGTTTTTTCCAAGGAGTCAGTTCTTTGCATCAGGTGGCCAAAGTATTGGAGTTACAGTTTCAACATCAGTCCTTCCAAGGAACACCCAGGACTGATCTACTTTAGGATGGACTGGTTGGTCCTTGCAGTCCAAGGGACTCTCAAGAGTCTTCTCCAACACCACAGTTCAAAAGCATCAGTTCTTTGGCACTCAGCTTTCTTTATAGTCCAACTCTCACATCCATATATGACCACTGGAGAAACCATAGCCTTGACTAGACACATGATGCCCTCAAGGTTCATCTATGTTGCTGCAAATGGCAGGATTTCCTCCCTATTTATAGCTTAATAATACTCAGTTATGTGTAAATCACACTTTCCTTATTTATTTATTCATCTGTCAATGTACAATTAGGTTTCCACATCTTGGTTACTGAGAATAATGTTGCAATGAACATGTGTGCCAACACTTCTTACAGATCATGAGATTTCAGTTATACCCAGAAGTATCATATGGCAATTGTATTTTTAATTTTTTGAAGAACTTCCATACTATTACGGCTAAAACAATTTACTTTCCTAGTAATGGTAAATGAGGGTTCCCTTTCCTTCCCAACCTTGCTAAAACCTGGTTTTCTTCTGTTTGTTTGTTTTGATAAAACCATCCTCATAGGTGCTAGGGGATACCTCACTGTGGTTTTGATTTGCATTTCTCAGATCATTATGATGTTGACAACCTTTCATGTACATACTGGCAATTTGTATGTCTTCTTTGGAAAGATGTCCAGTTCTTCTGCCCCTTTTTGAAACTTTTAAAAAACTATTGGAATATAGTTGGCTAATGATGTGATAGCTTCAGGTGTATAGCAAAGTGATTCAGTTATACACGTATACGTATCTATTCTTTGTCCCACTTAGGTTGTTACATAATACTGAGCAGAGTTTCCTGTGCTATACAGTAGGTCCTTGTTGGTTATTCATTTTAAATACAGCAGTGTGTACATGTCAATCTGAAATGTCCCCACCCTTTCAATATCATTTATTGAAGACACCATCCTTTTCCCATTGAGTATCCTTGGCTTCCTTGTTGATTGTATTTGTGTAAGTTTATATATGGGCTCTTGATTTTATCCCATTGGTTTATTTTGCCCAAGTACATTTTTGTCTATGCCTGTTTTTAATACAAATATCTTGCTGTTTTAATTAATACAGTTTCATAATATAGTTTGAAATCAGGCAATATAGTGACTCTACCTTTGTGCTTTCTAAAGATTTCATTGGCTATTGGGACTTCTATGGTTATGGATGGATTTTAGGATTGTTTTTCTATTTCTAGGAAAAAGGTCATTAAATTTTTCATAGAGATTGAATTGAATCTATAGATAGTTTTGGGAAATATGGATACTTAAAATGTTTACTTTTTCTGATCCTGGGACATGGAGTATCTCTCCATTTGTTTGGGTCTTTTTCAATGTCTTACAGTTTTCAGTATACAGACATTTCACCTCCTTGGTTAAGTTTATTCCTAAGTATTTTATTTTTTTCTATACTGTTGTAAATGGGATTGTTTTTCTATTTCTTTTTGAGATAGTTCATTAACAGTATACAAAAGTGCAACTTATTTTTGTATATTGATTTTGTATCTTTCAACTTTACTGAATTTGTTTATTGGTTTTAACATTTTGTGTGTGGAGTCTTTAGGGGTTTTTACATATACTATCACATATCTGCAAATAGAGACAGTTTTCCTTCTTGCTAATTTAGACCCTTTCAATGTGATTTGACTGTGCGTGTCAATGTTAAAAGTGGAAGTAAGTAGGAGGATACGAGCTTGATCTCAGGAATGGCATGATTTACTATGGCTTGCAAATGCAAACTCAAGAATGCTTTTCACAGTGACATAGTTTATGTTCACCTGAATGATATAATTTTAAAGCCTTGGTCATACCCTCTCTCACAGAAATAGCCCTCCAAGAGCTTATCATGGATGCCTGACATTCCATTATTGTCAGATAACCCCTGTAGCTACTAAAATAACAGTTTCTGTTTGAAATACATACACTATTGAGAAGTCATTTGAATAACTGTAAGGCATTTTTAAATGAGAGACATAAAGATGATAGGTATGGAAAATACAGGAAGGAGGAAAAGAAAGGACATTTGTACTTGAGAAAGAAGAATCAATAGTAATGCTGTATGCTACCAGATTCTGTAGCTTTAAGAGACCTTGGTCTTTGAGTTACTTCACTAACTGTGACCCTTGATGCTTACCATACTACTATTCATATTGTTTAAAGCACTTGGAATGCAAAAGAGATATGTTAATACGTGCTGGTGACTCACAAATCCAAAGGTTGGAAAGGTTCAAACTTTCTCCTAAATTCTGTAACTGCATTTCCATAGGTCTTCAGACACCTCTACCAGGATGATGTACAGATATGTTAAAGTCAAATTTCCTTTCTCAGACTTTGCATTTCAAATGTCTAGTACAACATTTTTAACATAATACTTGGTTTATATTTCTTGAATTAATGAGTGTAAAAGTTTTGTTGAAATTAATTTGCCTGCACCAGAGGTTATTATGAATGACATGTAGACCTGGTCAATCACAGAGGGTCAGATGGAGAGAAGATCCTCTCCATCATCTAATTCAACCTACGTTTTTTATTTGAACTCAAATGGCATACTTGGAGGTGAAGTAAATTTCACCAGGCAGCAGAGGCAGGAAGAGAACTCAGGTCTTCTTGACTCTCAGTCACACATACTTTCAAGTTTCAATTCTACGTAGAAATTTGGATCACTCGTTGTCTAATTACTTTCTGTTTTAATCCTTCTTTCATACCCAAAGGCATTCTTTAGCTTCACAGCTAATCTATATCAATATTAACTTATTAATCCCTTTGCTGATTTTAGATTCAATTAATGGCATGGAGTTTTATTTTTTTTTGCACTATTTCCCATTTCAGAAAAAGCACAACTGAAACTGTTCAAAATACCCCTTATTTAAAAATGACACAATTTTTGAATGCCACGTAGTCAACCATCTCCCTAGGAAATATGCTCAATTTAAATGATACTGATTTAATCTCAATGCACAGAAGTCCTTGTCACTTTGTAAAATATCTTGTGCAGTGGGAATCACTTTTTAAAAAGGTCAAAAATCTTAAGGGTTTAGTGAATCAATACCATCTATTCAAGGATGAACTAGTGCCCACCTATTCATGACAGAAGATGTACACGTTTATAAAAGCAATAGAAGATGCTTTTATAGGAGAGGGGTGACACATTTTAATTTCATGTAGAGTTGAATACAAACTTGCCACACTTGAACAGATGAAGAGACAAAATGTCATCACCAAAGAATTTTGAAGAACAGGAAGCTTTAGCCGGTAGCAAAAGAGGGATAAATATTACAAACGAAAATGGATTACAACTCACCTCTGAAACTGTGATCACATCTTTTCTTGCAGTAATCTTAAGTTCTAAGCATATGCTGGTGCTGTGCTTCATAAACTCTAAAGTGGGTCATCAATGAACTCTGAAAAATATATTGATGTAATAGAAAATAAAGTTAAAACACAAATGATTTTTGATTAGTTGGCATCCAGTTCTTCGAACTAATATAAGGTTTAACTTTGAGCCATTTGTCTCAGAAAGATGTACTGAAATTATTTGTTAAGAAATAAAGTGTTAAACTTAATAGTATTTTAGAAGTAAAATATTTAATTTTTGTAGTCTATTGTATACATTGACTGCTATTTTAAAATTCTTAAATAAATTTCCTTTAAATTCTTCAAGGAGATACAAAGAAAATTTTCTTCAGAGTTTAATTTATGCTTCTGTGTCTTATCCTAAAACTTCATCCTGTTAGGTACAACACAGAACAATATTCAGAGGTCAATGTCAAAATTCAGGGGTAGGTATTCCTCTGTGTTTTAAAAATTTTGGTGCATTGTCTTCTCAGATCACCTAATGTTTTCTGAGTGTCTACTCCATGTACATGAATTATATTTTGATTAAATGACTTAGGTTGACTCTTAGGGACAAAAATAAACCTATTATACATCTTTGCTACATAAATAGTAAAGTTCAATTATAGGTTAAAATATAACTCAATGGACAACATTTTGTTTTTTTAATGTCTAAATTCCCCCCCAGCTTTTAGAATCTTGGCCACATGGACTGACAAGACCTCTGTGGTTTGCATCCTTTCTATAAATTTCATATTAGTGGTTGTCCAGCTTCTGTGTGGACACGCTTAGTGGTGGGAAACTGAGAAGTTCTTAAACAAGCCCTTTGTTCTTCACACAATTGGTATTTCGGATATTTCTTTAAAAAAGTAATCACTGACCAACTTGTGGTCTAATTGGGACTTTGTTTAATCTCTGAAACATATCAGAGGTTCTTTTTCTTCTTTGAGGCTGAAATGAGATAAATTTTGGACTTACCTAGGGATTGGAATTACTGTATCAGTGCATGGTTCATGTATTACTGATGCATTACTGTATAAATAATGTTAAAGGAATCTAACAGATTTCATCAAATACAGCTTCTTTTCCCTCAAATGTACATGCACTCTCGACATCTATAATTTACAGATAAATATTGCTCTAGTTAGTTCAAGAACACTCCAAGGAGACCAGAGAGAGGCATCACTGCTTCCTGGAAGGCTTTCCGTCTTCCCTCCTAAACACAGTAACTGCTACGTTTTCATTGGCTGCTGGACAAGCTATCCAGACGCCAACCAGGCAGTCCAGTACAGCTCTTGCATCTCAGCCCATGCTGTCTCCTTGTTTGAGTCTCCTTTTCCTAGCTAAAAACAATTCCTTTGTTCTTGAGCAGAAAGAATGGAATAACTTGTGTACATATACATAAGCACCACCCTACATTTAGCATTAACCTCTTCTTTATGCTTAGAATCTTCTTCCCCATTCTGTTTGTCCCCTTCTCTATCCTAGGAGAGTAGGGGAGTTCACAGCTTCCCAGCAGGAGCTTAGAGTGCTCCTCTAGAGTGCTGGCAGGAAACAGGTGATAAGCAAGTGGTGGCGGCCTGGACACAGAGAAGTGGGATTCCAGAGGCTCAGTAGGACCTCCCAGGAACAAGAAGGGCATGAGGATGGAGGTGCTCCCGAAGGAACTGGGGTGGTGAGGCTTCTGGAGTGCTCTTGCTGGTGGGAAGCTTTTGAGGGGTGCAGGTTTTTATGGTAAGCACACACTAGGTGGAGGTTGCAAGGTGGCCCAGGCTCTGGAATGGCATCTCAGGCACAGCTCTGTCCCACGTCCTGACATCTGTACCATAACAAGCCAAGCTGCAGCCAGAGAGTGCAGAAGGGCCCTTTCCCTTTACAATGTCCCTCCTGGGTCCTGGAAACACTGCTCACTCTAAAGGAGAAATGTTCCAAGGGATTCTGTCATTTATTATAGAACAGCTACTGAAGGATGCATTTTGAGCTGAGCCAATGATTTGATAACTGGCAGGAAGAACTCTGGCCTTGCTTTGTGACCATGCACAGATCCAGGGCTTCTGACTGCAAGCCTCACCTTCCTTAGAGGTCAGCACAAGGCCAGAATTGGGCAAAATCTGAGAAAGACTGGAACATATTTGAAAGTCTTAGGTCAGAATATGAAAAAATATGAGAGAGAATTTGCTGGTTTGAATGCATCTTAGCGAAAGAAATGTATGTTTCTTTGATTTTTGAAACATCAACAGAAGACCTTAATGATAGTGGCTAGGTCCATGACAGGTCTGGTTGTAAAACAACAACCTATGCACTTAAATCTGACTTTGTGGCTTATGATGTGAGTCTACTCACAGTAGAAGTAACAGTGTTACTATGAGGAAAGTTTCATGTTTAAAAATCATTTTATAAATAGAATACAGTAAAGTTTTTAGGCTGGGGGATGCTTTTAGTTATCAATTAGACATACAATTGATGTGGTTCAAGTTTAAATAAAAGCTACCAGAATAACAATGCAATAAATATCAAGTTGTTATTCATTAAAATTTGATTTGAGAAAATATCACGCATTGTTTTCTGGTGGTACAGGTTCAAACAATAACATATATAATGATTGATAGGGGCATCATTAAAACTTCAGAATGACTTTCCTTCATGAAATAAAGGTTCCAAACTTCTCCATAACATGTTATTATTCTGAACGACTTCTTGCTGCTATTTTTAAGCAGTTTTTATCCCAAAACAATATAAGAAAGAAAAAAATGTTTCAAGAAGTAATAAAACTGTATGATGGGTGATAAATAAAAAAATGAAAAACATCTAAGATGCCATATTATTGAGTACAAGCATTCAAGTTTAAATCATTGAAAAACCTCATCATTTTAACAGGAAGAAAATAAACCAAAGAGAAGCACAAATTTAGAAATTAGAACTCATGAAATCAAATTTAATATAGATATTGTGGAACATAGATTCCCAAATTGTATAAATAAATTGCAGTATGGTAATGGGGAACATGATGGAGTGAAATAAAAACTATTTGTTCCTACCTGGAATCTTATAGTTTTTCTTCTCGTCATTTCTAGATACAATAGAATGTAATTTTCCCACAACTGATAGCACATTTCAAAGTAATCTTTCATGTCTAGAATTTAAGTTTTAATTACTAAAATTTTATTTCTTTATTCTTTCAAAACTGTTTTTATTTTGAAATTGCTTTAAATTCATAGGAAATTAAAAGAACAGTACCAACTGTTTCTGGTACCTTTAGTCAGTTCCCCAATGGTTCCCTCTTACATAGTTAAAGTACAATATTAGAACCAGGAAACTGAAAGCAGTACACTGTGCATATATAGTTTTATATCATTTTGTAGTATATGTAGATTCATGTAAATACCACTGCAATCAAAATATAAAACCCCTCCATCGCTACAGAAGGCCTACCTCTTAGTCACACCCACCTCTCCTTCTCATCACCCCTATTTGGGGAATGTCGTCTAAATGGAAGCACACAGGGTATGGCCTTGGGGCGCAGCATTTTGCACTCAGCATAATGCCTTTCTGATCCATCTAAACCCATCTAAGCTGTGTGCATTAATAGGTTGCTCACTTAAATTGCTGAGTAGAGATTCGTTTATTCTCACAATGGCTTTTGACTGATACCGATTTTGGTTCCAGGCATGGTCTCTCTTGCTCTAACAAGGCATAGGAAAATTACCTAGATATCAATACCTCATGAGAGGAGTACAGTAACCAGAAGAAAGAAAATACCAAGGGAAGTCAAGATATGTTCAAATAATCTTTCAGGTTTGTGAGGCCAAAGTACTTGAAGAATAAAAAGTCATATGTAAATATTTAAAACCAATTTTGATTTGAAACTTAGAATTAAAAAACTGTTATAAAAATTATTCTATGTAATGCAAAAATAAAAAACAGGGTTATGTTAAACAGTTTTTGATAATAAAGATGAATAAGAACAATGTCATGTTCCTCTTAGAAGTTACTTTTCAAAGAAAAATGCTCACTTAAATGGGACTTGTACCCCTTACTATGACATTTAAATATTTATACTCTTCAATAAAACATTTCTTTTCATAAATAACAGGAATAGAAACATGAAAGGATAAACATTTTATCTCCTTCGCAACATGTAATTTGCAGAGACAACAGAACTGATACCAAGACATACCGCCTGGTGGCAGTATTTCCTAGCTACATCCTTCAAGTGGGTGGGCATTAAGAGTTGGGTAGGAGAGAGAGACAGTCTTGTGAAGTTTAAACCTGCCAAACTTCAAGTTCAGAGGTGGTACAGACTCCACACAAGCTAACTGTGGTTGGCTAGGTTGTTCCTACCTGATTAGATGAAGGGAGCTGGAGACAGTGTACTTTCATGGAGAAGAAGTTTTGAAAACAATTCTGGTCCCCATTAGTTTTCCAAATTCCAAACTTTTACACAGTGGTGGAAAACTAACAACACTGTTGGAACTAACAACATTGTTCTTTTATTTAGCATTTCCCAAGATATTTATGGAACCATGCCAAACTATAATACAATAAAAGAACTTTTCTAAAAGAGTGCAAAAATAACACAGCTTCCCCTAGGCCCTCAGAATACTAAAGATGTAGTTTCTTTTTTAAAAAAGATTTATTTTCTTTAGTGGGGTAAAATAGACAGTTTTTGAAATGAGGAACACCAGTTGGAATTGAAAATGGATATACTGTATTGAACATTGATTAAGTGAATATAGGCAACATGAAGCTGATAATCTCTTGTCCCAATTGCTTACTTGCCTCCTAGAACTGAATAGTTAGTCTTTTATTCTCCGAACAGGAGAAGAGAAGAACCTTCGCTTTGGAGTCTTACCATTCAAGTGGAAAGTTCTAAAGGTATTGACATCCCTAGTTCTTCAGTAAAATGGTTCTGTCTGCCCTCCCAACGGTAAAGTTAGTGCTTGAGAGGCTTAACCCATGTACTTAGTGAATCAATTCTTCATTTCTTACTCTTAATAAGAACAGACCACTGAGCACTGCTGGATAACTGAGGTAAGCCTCTTACATAAACAAAAAATAGAGACTAAACAAGGGAAGGAGGGAAAAAAGAAATTTTGAGGCAACAGATTATACAGAAAGGAGATGATTTAAAAAGTGCCACCATGAACATTCTTAGAGAGGTAAAGAAGACACTATCATCATATCACAAGATAAGAACAGATGCAGTTAAAAATGGTCAGGCAGGAATCAAAGAGCTTCTCAAAATTAAACATGTACTAGCAGAAAAGAATAGTAATGCAACAGAAAGTGTTGAAAAATAAATTTCCCAGAAAGCAGAACTAAGAAATGGAAAAACAGAAAATAAGTTAGAGGCCCAGGACCACAGATATATTATCTGAATAACAGAAATTTTAGAAAGAGACAACACAGAAAATGGAAGAAAAGAAGAATTATGAAGGCAAGAATTGAAAGAATTGTTCCAGAATTGGTATACATGAGTTGTCAAGAAAGAGGCCCAATGAGTGCCTAGAAAAATGGACATAATTTGGCCTTTACCAAGGCAAATCAGTAAGATGTATTGGAATAACAGAAGCAGAGAAAATATCCTAAATGCTTCTTGGATTCCATTGTCCAGTAAGTAGTCACTACCCACGTGTGGCAATTGAGTGCCTGACTAGTCCAAACTGAGATATGTTACCAGTGCAGATTTTGCAGATTTAGAAAAATAAAACGAAAAGTCTGTGAAATACATCATGTTTTTATATTATTATTTGTTAAGATGACAATATTCTGGATATCTTTGATTAAATAAAATATTAAATTTCATCTGTTTTTAAAAAATGTTTTAATGGTGCTACTAAAACTTTTAAAATTATATATGTGGCTAATATTTATGCATCAGTAGAAATTCCTATTGGATAATAATGCTTCCCAAGAAAAATTAAAAATGAAAATCACAAACATAGGATCAGGAATCTTATGGGTTCTCTACGACAATGGAAACTGGAAAACAAAATTCTTAAAGAAATGATTTCTAATCTATAATTCCCTGGTGGGTCAGCAGAAAAGAATCTGCCTGCAATGCAGGAGACCTGGGTCAAGTTTGATCCCTGGGTTGGGAAGATCCCCTGGAGAAAGAAATGGCAACCTATTCCAGTATACTTGCTGGGAAAATCTCATGGACCGAGGAGCCTGGTAGGCTGCAGTCCATGGGGTCGCTAAGAGTCGGACACGACTGAGCGACTTCACTTTAACTTTTGGCTTTCACGCATTGGAGAAGGCAGTGGCAACCCACTCCAGTGTTCTTGCCTGGAGAATCCCAGGGATGGGGGAGCCTGGTGGGCTGCTGTCTGTGGGGTCACACAGAGTCGGGACATGACTGAAACGACTTAGCAGCAGCAGCAGCAGGAAGTTGAGGAAGAGGCAACTGCAGAGGGGTAAGGGAGGAAATGAAGCTTCATCTTTTGTAACGGGTATTCTTTTGAAAAAACTAAAACTGACTCAAAATTAGTAAGCATGTTATTTAATGATATTAAAGTGGTTTTTGTTTTTTTTAACGTCAATTTGAAAATAATCGAATGTGAGGGTGTTCAGGTCAGGATAGTGGGACTAAGAGGAGGTGGAGCTCATCTCATCCCATAAACCCAACAAAATTACTTCTATATGTGGAACAGTTCTCCTTGAAAGTGAACTGAAAGCTGGCAGAAGTACTCCTGTACCACCAAGGCTGAAAGAAAGACACACCATCAGGCAGGAGGGAAGAAAGTGGTTGGAGTGGTAACTGGGCCCCTGGGAGGGGTCTCAGAGGAAAAGGGGGTTTATAGGGGTGGACTCCTGGCCTGTGAGTGCACAGTATGCCCCACCCATTGGGCACCCGGTCCTGGGAAACTACAAGAGGGAGACCAGCCACCTTGGCTGGTTGGAGGACCACTGAAACTTACAGAAGGGCTGGCTGTGGGAAGCCTGGACTCCACTCTTGAGACCGAGGCAGCGCAGAGACAGGTCTGCCCTAGGACCTGCTGGACTCTCTGTGATCACCTTGCTGTGCCCGGAGCCAAGGGAATGCTCCAGCCCCATCTTCTCCCTATCCCAGCATGGCCTGGATCTGGGGGGTGGGGGGCGGGGGGCCGTGAGCAGGGAAAAGAACTCAGAGGCCACTGGGTCCTGGGCAGACAGGTGAGGCTGCAGCAGCTATTGGTGTGAGGGAGAAGATGGCTTGCGCATGAGGCTGTGTCTGAGTGGAGCTGCGGTGCCCACCCGCGCCGTGCTCCAGAACCTCCGTCCTGCACCAAGCTGGGGGCCCGAGAGGGGACACACTTCCTCCAGCAGCCTCCACTCTGGGGCAAAGGGCCTGGTGCAAACATAGGGAGAGGGGCAAAGGGAGAGGGGCAAACATAGCCTTAAAGGGGACAGAACCAGCTCAGACCTGAGCCTAGAATATTCCTCAGCCATTTAAAAAAAAGAATGAAATTCTTTCATGTGTAGCAATGCAGATGGACCTAGAGAATAATATGCTTAGTGAAGTAAGTTGCAGAGAGAAAGACACACACTGCTTAATGCAACCAAATTGTGTAGCCAAATAAACAGACTCACAGACAAACAAACAAACAAACCAGTGGGGAGAGGGAAAGGGTGGGAGGGAGTTAGGGATATGGGATTGAGAGATACAAGTTTCAAGGTACAAAATAAATAAGCAACAAGAATATATTATATAAGAGAGTGCATGGAATATAAACTTGTAAAATTACTGAATATCTAATAATAACATATCTAATGCAATACAAACTTGTAAAATACTGACTCATTGCTTTGTACATCCGAGACAAATATAATATTGTAAATCAGTTTGCATGCATGCTAAATTGCCTTAGTCGCTTGCGATTCTGTGCGACCCTATGGACTATAGCCTGTCAGGGTCCTTTTTCCACGTGATTCTCCAGGCAAGAATACTGGAGTGGGCTGCCATGCCCTCCTCCAGGGGCTCTTCCCCACCAAGGAAGGAACCAGTGTCCCTTATGTCTCCTACACTGGCAGGCAGGTTCTTTACCACTGGTGCCACCTGGGAAGACCCAAATCAAGTAAACTTCAGTAAAAAAAAAGAAGAGTGGTAAGAAAATGAATGAAGATGCTAGATGGATGAAGGGAGCTAAATTTTGGAGGGCAAATGTATAGAAGTTACTACAGTATAGCAGAAGGGCTACTAGCTCAGAAGTCCTGTGTTTGGATCCCAGTTGTACCTCATCTAGTATTGTGACTTGAGCTAATAAACTCACTTCTGTGGGTCTCAAACTATTTATCTATAAGATGAGGGTACCAGATTGTTACAATTTAAAATGGCCTCAAAGCCACAGGAATCTTTATAGCACTTTGTGAGAAAGTATAGCTACTAGAAGTAAAGGAAGCCGGGCACATGAAGATAGCAGTACATGATATGCTAGGGAAGCTGAAGGATTAGATTCTCCTTTTTGTGTCCTCTCACCAAGAGCCTGCCTTGATGTTCATCAATGTAACAGCCTCTGTTTATCAGGCAGGTAGAAGATAGTCATGATATAACTGTCAAATATTATCTTTCCATGTATACCTTTTAGTATGGTTGTTTAAAAAATTTGTTATGAAATATTTCAGTGAAAGACATAGTAAAAGAATAACATAGAAAAATAATATAGCAAACTATGTACCCAATACCAACATTAAAAAACAAAAACATGAATACAAAAAAATGGGGAAATGGAATCGATGAGGGAAATTATTGTTTTATATAACAAAATTATGAAAATACTTAAAATACAGGCATATATATTTGAGAAAAATGAATACTTACAATTAAAAGGTAGAATTGGGGTCATTTGAGTAATAGCTGTGCCCAAAGTCTACACGTAGTTCTAATGATCCATAAGCTTGAGAAGTATGCTACTTATCAAGTAGAACAGTGGCATGCTTTTTAGACAGATTGTATAACAAATTTCACAAGTCTACAAATTTGGTAGAAGGAATGAGTGAGTTGCCCTTTTAAAATTTGCAGTATCCTGTCCTTTGCCTGTAAGCAGCTGGAACCAAGCCAATATTGTGAGTGAAAAGAAATGACCAGCCAACCATCAACGCTCACAGGTCAGAGAACTCCTTGATCAGTTCTTGCGTTAGGAAACCTACCCCCATGTGATTTTTTAAAAAGGTTTTTAAATAAAGCTTTATAAAATTATAGAGCATTGCAGGAACTTAGAAAGCAACTTGCATCTTTAAAATTGAGAGAATATGCATTTGTCTCAGTTGGGAAACTATGCATGTATTATAAAAATCTATTTTTGTAATGTGATAACTTCTTGGTAAATAATGGGATCCAAAGTCCTTTAAAGTGAACTATTTAGGAAATATAATTCTTCTCAGAGATTTTGGAACTATCTTAAATAAATTAGTTACTGTGAATATAAGTAGAAGTTCTTTCAGATCATCAGGAAACATTTGAACAAGTTTTGTATTTAGAGGAAAAAAAATCCAGTAAGTTGGTTAGAAGCATTAGGCTAAAGGTGTAGACTGAATCCATGTATAGGTCACTTTGTATCGCCTTCTATGCCCTTACAGTTACTTTGGGGGAAATTAAGTAGAGGAATATAAATGGGTCAGCACAAATACATCAATATTCTTCATGGATTGGGAATGTTCTATTAGAATGTATATTCTCATGGAAATGAGAATAACATTGAGGTCATTGTTATGGTTTTGAATGACAGGTTCTGTTAATTGAGCAAAATTTTGTGCTTATGTTTACTACTATTCATAGAAACTAGCCACTGAAATTTTTGTAGAGCTATTTTTTTGCATCCCATTAAAGCTTACACTTATTTACAAAAAGAGTCAGTATTTCAGCACATTGAGAGATTTTTTTAAAAAAAGAGTAAGATTAAGATTTATTCATTACATTATAAACTATTTAAAAAACAAAGAGATAACTATTAATATTTCAACCTGGTAGTCGTCCCACAAGGAAAATTGCTAAGGGGTTTCTTCTTGGGAGGCAACATTGTGATTACTGATTCCTGTCCCCTACTGCAAACTTGCTATCTGTGGTATGTTTCCTAAGTATTCAATGAAGTTCCTGCAGAGGAAACTCTGCCTCTGTTACTGCTTATTAGAAATAATAGTGAAATTCAAATCAAGCTGGGTTGTTGTGTGATCCTGGCCAAATTATATAGCCTCTCTGGATTTTTAAGAAACTGAAAAGCCACAGATTGGAAAATATAATTTCAAAATATCTATCTAGCAAATCACTAGTGTTAAGACTGTATTAAAAACTCTTACTAGTCAGTAGGAGTCTGGCAAGCTACAGTCCATGGGGTCACAAGGAGTCAGACATGACTGAAGTCACGTAGTACCAGTAATAAGACCAAAAACCCAACTAAAAACATGCAAAATATTTGAACAGACACTTCATTAAAGAAGATACACAAACAACCAAGATGCACATGCAAAGATGTTCCTTGCCATATGTCATTATAGAAATTCAAGTCAATTCAGTGATAATGCAAAACTCCAGAGTGGGTTCAGACAGCGAAACAAAGTGCAGAAAATTAGGGATAATTTGATTATTGTCCAGACTCTGGTATATTAATTGTCTTTCAGTAATTCTACCCTTCCCAGAAGAATATCCAATGGTCTTTTAGAATGAATACCTTCACCTACCCATTTTTGACCTCAGAATTTTCCTAGAAAGAACCAAAAAGCAAAACCTAAAGTGAAATGTTTCTCTCTGCTCTCTAGGTTTTGATATGTTTTCCATCCTGGGACTGTCTAATATAATTCACAACAAAAATAAGACTCATTTCCCAGAATACAGATAAAGCTTTCATTGGAAGCTTCACCTTTACTCACCTAATGAGTAAAAAAAATCCCTGGATTTCCACACAGGGAGAACTCTGTGGTGAGAAAGGAATTGACACAATCAAAAAATTTTATTGAGCTTACAAGTGTAACTAGAATTTGTCTCTATGGTTCCTCTACTGTATTACTAATCATAAGTAACCTCCAGGTTTATTATCACCTGGTCTCTTTAGGTTTCAGGCCAGGGGGAATGGACTTGAGAATCTTGCTTGAACTTTGAGTTGGCAGAATCCCCAGGCTCTTGGTACATGTGTATAGCACATTCAGAGATGAAAATGTCAAAACATCCCTTTTTCTGCATAAGGCTTGGACAGTTAGACATTTTTATGAAGAAAAGCCTACTTGGTAAGAACTAAAAAAATTTAAGGGTTAACATGTAGGTTAGAGTGTATGTCTTAAGTCTGTTATTTAACTTTTATTATTATGAGGTATGGAGTCTGAAGTCCCACAGGTGGCACAGTGGTAAACAATCTGCCTGCAATGCAGAAGATGCAAGAGATGTGAGTTTGATCCCTGGGTCAGGAAGATTCCCTGGAGGAAGAAATGGCAACCCACAGTATTCTTGCCTGGAGAATCCCATGGACAGAGGAGTCTGGCAGGCTCCTGTCCATGTGGTTGCAAAGAGTCATACACAACTAAGCACGCACACACACACACTCACTGTGGAGTCTAGGAGATGTGTTAGGAAAAGCCAGAAAAGTAAGGATAAGGACAACCATCAAAGTAAACCTTTCACCTTCCCCTATTTTTTGATGATTTAGACTCAATATGTAATTTGCACAAAGTGGATCAAGGTTCTCACCTTATATTATGAAAAGATATAGAAAAAAAATGAGAGGAGAGGAGCAGTTGGGAAACTAAGTTATAAAAATCTATAAGAACATAAAATGTTAACAGTAGAAAAGTTAAATACATAAGAGTATGACATTAACTCATTTTCTCTTATACACAGCAGACCTGAGAATAAAAAAGTTCAGCATGAAAGCTAAACTTTTAGATTTCAGACAAAATAGATTCAATTAAAAAAAAAAAGGGGCTAAAACCAAATCCTAAAAACATTAGTACAGAAGTAGTAAAAAAATTTAAGCAAAATGATAAAAAGCAATGAGATGGAAACCTTAACTGTTATTTGAGATGGAATTGAGGATAAAGAAGAATTAAGAGCTAAAAATATGAAAGTGGAAAAACAAAAAGTTAAGGGAGAAAAAATGTAAGAGTATTTTAAATGAAGTAGAAAATAAATCACTTGGACATATTGCCACCAGAATTATTCTTCAAAATGGAGTAACTGTACAAGGGTTTATAAAATTACCAACATTTAAAAAGTTTCAGTGTATAGTAACAAAAGGATGATTTGCACACATATACTGTGAACCATTGGGCTGTGAATGTCAGATCACAGATTTCAAGGCCCTCAATCCAACCCATGCAGACAGGGTGGTAGGCTCTGAGTGGTATCACACAGGGAAGAGGGGGGACCTCCTGGAGTCTTGCCAGACTCAGAAAGGCTGAATTTGTAATAACTATTGATAGATTTTATATTTAATGGGCCATTAAGTACCAATTTTAATGCAAATAAATGATCTATATTTAATATTCTCTATATGCCTTCTATTTCTTAGCTCATACCATGGGAAAAAAATTAAAATAACATAAAGAACACTCCTAGAATGTATTTGAGCTCACTTATGTCTCCTTTTCTAGTATTGTACCATTTTGGAGTTGATTTCAAAACTCCAGAGGTATCCTTAAGATAGAATTCAGTTCCAGACATGTGGGTTAAAAGTTTACAGCTGAGTTTGGGATGGATGTGTGCACACTGCTATATTTAAAATGGCTAACTGAAGAGCACATGGACCTACTGTTTATATTTAGCACATGGAACTCTCCTTAATGTTATGTGGCAGCCTGTATGGAAGGGGAGTTTGGGGGAGAATGGATACATGTATATGCATGGCTGAGTACTTTTGCTGTCCACCTGAAACTATCAGCTATTTGTTGTTGTTCAGTCGCTCAGCAGAGAAGACACTGGCAACTCACTCTAGTACTCTTTCCTGGAAAATCCCATGGATGGAGGAGCCTGGTAGGCTGCAGTCCATGGGGTCACACAGAGTCGGACACGACTGAGTGACTTCACTTTAACTTTTCACTTTCATGCACTGGAGAAGGAAATGGCAACCCACTCCAGTGTTCTTGCCTGGAGAATTCCAGGGATGGCGGCTGGTGGGCTGCTGTCTATGGGGTCGCACAGAGTCAGACATGACTCATGTGACTTAGCAGCACCAGCACCAGCAGTCACTTAGTCGTGTCTGATTCTGGGACCCCCTGGACAGTAGCATGCCAGGCTTCCTTGGTCCTTCATTAGCTCCTGGGGTTTGCTCACACTTGTGTCTATTGAGCTGGTGATGCCATCCAATCATCTTCTCCTCTGTAGTCCCCTTCTCCTCCTGCTTTCAATCTTCCCCAGCATCAAGGTCTTTTTCAATGAGTCAGTTCTTCGCATCAGGTGGTCAAAATATTAGAGCCTCAGCTTTAGCATTAGTCCTTCTAATGAACATTCAGGTTTGATTTCCTTTAGGATTTGATCTCCTTGCAGTCCAAGGGACCCTCAAGAGTCTTCTCCAACACCACAGTTCAAAAGCATCAATTCTTTGGCACTCAGCCTTCTTTATGGTCCAACTGTCACATCTGTATATGGCTACTGGAAAAACCATAGCTTTGACTATATGGACCTTTGTTGGCAAAGTGATGTCTCTGCTTTTAAATACTTCAATATAAAATAAAAAGTTTAAAAAAGAAAAGTTTCCAGCTGAAAAAGCTGAGCTTTTGATGAGAGATTAAGAGAACCACAGAGAGCCAGACAGAAACACAGGTCATCTGCGATGTGGAAAGAGGGAAAAGTGAGGAGAAGAGATGAAGAGAGAAAAGAAGGGAGAATCATAAAATCCCTGGAAACAGAGTTGGGCCAAGATTTTATAACTGAATTCCCTGGGTGCACCTCCATCTACACACTGAGATGTTTGTTGAGGCAGAGAGAGAAGACGCCCTACAGCAGTTTTATGACTGCTTTCTTATTCTGTGTTTTTTTTCTTAATGGCTGCTGGCCTTTAGCAGCAGTTACTTATAAAGATAGGGGAAAGATGATGGAAAGATGGGGGAGAATGAGGGAGGGAAGAAATGCTGTTTTTTCAGCACAAACAAACAGATGCCTTTTCTGGCAGCATGACGAGGGAATTAGGATTTTTCAGTTCATTTCCAGAATTTGTTGTAGAAGAGTGACCAAAATCTAAATATTTAGTGTGCATAAAGAAATCAAACTGTCAATAACTAAAAATACATTTTTTTCTGAAAACACTGAACAAAGAAAAAACTATATAACTATATCATTAGGACAGTTCTGAATAACAAGCAATTTGCAGAAGGCAAATACACATCAGGAAAGTTATTTAATAAGGCTGTATTGTATAGTGCTGTCTATTTCAGAGAGCCTACGTTTTCTAAATTAACCCAACAAAATTGTGAAATGCATGCAGCTGTTCTTCAGCAGTTCTAACCTCTTCTTTTTGTTAAACTCCTTTGTCCCCTTGGGGATATTCTATTCTGCTTTACACTGTGTTAGGGAATCCCGTGCCCTCAAGATCCCCATACTGATAATTCCCTCATAGTCCAGTGGTTAAGACTCCACGGCTCCACTGCAGGGGGCATGGATGGGTTCAATCCCTGATCGGGATATAGTGCAGCCTAAATATATAAATAAAAATAGAAATCAAAGGGAAAAAAATGTTCCAAATCCTCAGTTCTGCTCTCCCCCTACACAGAATATTCATTTCCAGCAACCATACTTCTTTTGTACAAAGGAATTAAAAATCAGCCTCAGCTCTATATTTTTAGACATGTACATTTGTAAATAAAACATTTGCTCCCGTCAAAGAACTTTTACTCACCTATGAGCAGTTGAGCAGAGGGAATTTCAGAAAGCTGAGAGCATTTTCATTGCACCTAAAACTTTGTTTCAGCAAGAGTTTGTTTTGTCAGTGATGAAGCCTGGCAATGGGATTTCTACTTTCTGAAAAGAAAACAAACAAGAAAATATCAGAGGATTTTATATAAATATCTAGAAGATGTATACAGTATATATTACATATGTGTGTATACGCTCAGCTGCTCAGTCATGTTCGACTCTTTGTGACTCTTTGGACTGTAGCCTTCCAGACGCCTCTGTCCACGTGATTTTTCAGGCAAGAAGAGTGGAATGGGTTGCCATTTCCTGCTCCAGGGGATCTTCCTGACCCGGGGATGGAACGCATGTTTCCTACATTGGCAGGTGGATTCTTTATCACTGAGCCATTGGGGAAGCCCCATACATGTATGTGTATGTGTAAATATATATGTGTGTAGGTGTGTGTGTGTGTGTGTGTGTGTGTGTGTGTATATACACACACACATGCATGTGTGAACATTTGTGTATGCAGATATATAGACACATATATGATGACAAATTGGTGTTCTTCTAGGTGATCTACACAGAGGGTTATGTTGAACAAGTTATTTTAGTTTCTTGGGGCTGTAGAATCTATCATGGTGGTCTGCAGAGGCAAGAGGCTCAGTTGAAGAATGTCTGACTTGTATTTGGCTCCATGTTTGGAGCAACGTGTTCAATGCCAGCATACACTCCTCTGCATCAAAATGCTGAGTGTATTCTCAAGTTTGAAATGTGCCTTAAATGTCACAGTAACAAAACAGTGCTTTGAGGGAGGCACTCCAGAAGCACTTAATATTTAAGAAACAGATTTCTAGGCCTTGCTGTCCATACAACATGAGAAGCACTAGACTCCTTCGATTCCTTCACCACAGCCCTTCCAACAGCTTCCCAACTCCCTGCCCTTGCCCGGGTGCCTGTGAGGTGCTGTCAGGCCCTTCCTCTCTGCACTGTGTTGGGGTTATCAGTTGGTTGTAAGGCTCAGAGTGAGGCCAAGCTGAGAAAGAGCAGCCAGAGTGCTGTTTACATAACAGGACAAACTGTATGGGGTGCCTGTGAAACTACATTAAATATACTCACTCTGCAAGGAAACGATTAAGGAAAAGCCACAAGGAGAATTTTATCATTAGTGCCTATCTTTGTTGTGTGGAAGTTCACATGAAGTATCCCTTCCTGGGGCATTTTTGCTCAATTACTCTCCCCTCCATCACCCTCACACACATTAACTCAGCTTCTTATTATATTGATAAATCAGTGAATTCAGGTTTTACTTAAGGCTTATTACAGGGCCAGAGCTGTACTAGGGACTGTGGAGGTGTTTTAGAAAGTCAAATGATCCATTTCCTTGCCAAGGAAATTGCAAGCCTGTTGGGGGAAGAAACAGCCATTACTAGACTCCTGTTAGATCTTATTTTGCATATCAACCCGTTGGGAACTCTGACAGCTGAGTTGCTCTTGACTGTATATTTACATAATTGTTCCTTGCCCTAAGAGGGATAGGAAGACACTGGGGAAAATGTACACAGTCGTCCTCTGTATCTGCAGGTTCCACATTTTTGGATTTAACCAACTGCAGATAAAAAGTATTCACAAAAAAATTTCAGAAAATTCCCAAAAGCAAAATTTGAATTCGTCCTGCTCCTGAGACTATTCACATAGCATTTATACCATTTTAACAACAATTTACATATCATTTACATTATATTAGGTGTTTTAAATAATCTAGAGATTGTTTTAAGTACATGAGACAAGGTGCATAGGTTATATGCAAATACCATGCCATTTTATTTGCGGGACCTGAGCATTTGTGAAGTTTAATATTTGTGGGGATTGTGGAATCAACTCTCAGCAGATATGAAGGACTGTACTATAAATTTCCATGGGCTCTGATTATCTGAGTTGAAGACT
Source organism: Antilocapra americana (assembly GCA_007570785.1). NCBI lineage: Eukaryota > Metazoa > Chordata > Mammalia > Artiodactyla > Antilocapridae > Antilocapra > Antilocapra americana. The sequence continues at coordinate 5,859,768 of ML660786.1, read as the reverse complement.
AAAGAAAGAGCTGTGACTGGATTCCTCTCAAATGTAACTTTGCCCTCTTTGCCTCCTAGGACCCAGGGCTCTTTCTATTATAGTGGAAAGAAATGCTGGAGACTAAATCTCCTTTGCTTGCACATGTGGGACTCTTAACAAGTGTTGTTGCAACATTTTGGCTCTCATCAACTGTTTCTACCTGGTGCCTCAGCCTTCACTGGCTTTAAGACAGTGGTTCTCCAAGTATGGTTTGTAGATTCCTGCTGGTCTCTTGGACTCTTGGTCCCCAGATCCAAATTTTCATAATAATAATAAGTGTTGTTTTCCCTTTCATTCTGTTGATATTTATACCAATGATGCAGAAATCAATGGCTGGTAATTCTTCTAGTGCTTTAGCACAGATGAAAGCAGTGGGCCCATCCTGTATTCACTCTTCTACATGATATTCTTCCCTACCACCAAACACTCAGAATTTTAAAAAGTTAAGAATATCTTAATGGAATAGCTTGAGGACTTAAGAATATCCTGATGAAATAGAAAACATACCCATTTTTGATCTTGCAAACAGTGTCATTCATCTCACTGTTTTGAAAATATGGTTATTTTCCATAAAGTGTTATTTGTTTTAAAGGGGATATATGCGTGAAGTACTTCTACTGCATATCAAAGTATGAAGATTGTGTGTAGGAAAAGTACCGTGGGACTGAGTTACTCTAGTCTCTTTTCCACAGAATATCACTTTTGCTTGAAAGAACAGCTGATAGACACACTGTGGTTTTTCCGACATGGAGACCTGGCAGGCATCGTCTCATAAAAGAATGAAGGCAACCCGCAACTCTAAGGAAAATAACTGACAGAATTTGTTGCCAATGATAAAATGCATGTCTCTATGGACAATTAGAATTCTACAAAACGTTAAACTGCCCTGTGACAGCTTCTCAATGCTGAAAGAACTTTCTTGGGAGATGGGTGGTAGGAGTAGTGAATGTGATTTTTTAATATTGCCTAATGAAATGTGTAGGTAATTGGAAGATGTTATAAAATCAGAGATGGTCTGGTGAGCTAAAGGCCCCTACCTCCCGGAAGGCCAGGATCAGCCTCTTACCTCAGTCTCCTAACGACCACCGCCCTGCCTCAGACTGTAGTGGAATGCCTCCCTAACGGTTGCTCTGCGACCGTTGGGGCTTGGGGGAGGGGCCCACTGCCGCACTGACCAATGGCTGAGCAGGACCTCCAACCGCGGCTCCCGGACAGCCGCTCCCTCGTGGGAGGGGCCCATCCCAGCACGCAGCGCCCACCGGGTGGTCTCACTGTAATGGCGGTAACCGCGGCCTGGAGGACCGTAGTTACTACCATCTGACCAGGTCAAGAATTTCCTCTCAAGAGTCTGCTTTTTAGGATCGATTCTGAGATGAGTTTCCTTCACCACAGCTTCTGTCGGAAAGCTTAAACTATGACAAGGTAGGTCGTTTATTCAGGGGGAAATCCATTCAGGGAACAGAGTGGGGGACTGGGAAGAGTGGCCAGAGAAGGTGGGAAAGCCAGAATAGGGTGCATTTTGTCCGTGTTCCTACTGTGGGCAACTGAGGCTAGACCGTCCTTGTATAATAAGTGTCAAGGTTATCTACCGGCAAATCAGCACACAGAATGGTTGCGCGCAGCCACCCCGACTCGCCCTTGGAGTCACTCACACAGGCTCCCCGGGCAGCAGACTCGAGACTCCGGAGCAGAGCGAGAGTGCAGTGCAATTGGGAACCAAGTGCTATTTGATAACCCACCCTAAGAAGGATGGCACTACTGATAGCCGGTGCACGTGGTGGAACCCTAAGATGGGCAGTGAGGCACAATGGGTGTTCAGCACAAGACCTTACTGATCGTTAGGGTTTTTTTTTTTTCCTTTCCGTTTCTGTCTCTCATGACCATGGCCATGATCTGGACATTGACTTCACCTGTAGTTGCCATACCCTGAAATACTTAGCCCCCATTTCGATTACTGCAAATATTGCAAAGTATCTTTAACAAGTATTCACAGTATAATGCCTCTGGATAACATCAAAGAGGTAATAAAACAGTAAATAAAACTACAAAAACAAACAGGGTTCCCAGAGGGGAAAGATCAGAGGAGGGAGAAATTAGGAGCTTGGGATTAACATATATACAAAATAATCAAGATGGACCTAATGTATAGCACAGAGAATTCTACTCAATATTCTGTAATGACCTATATGGGAACAGAATCTGAAAAAGAAGGGATATATGTATACATATGACCGATTCCCTTTGCTGTACACCTGAAACTAACACAAGTTATAAATGAACTATACTCAAATACAAAATAAAAATTAAAAAAAATAATACATATACACTGGTATTGGGAGCTCTTTAGCAAACACTTTTAGAGCTCCCTTATGTTATTATTTCCCAGGCTATTATTTAGTGAGCTTGACTTAATTCATACATCACATTTTTAATACATAATATAGTCCAGGCACTATGCCAGACACATGAGTCCAAAGATAAATATAATAAGAAACAAAAAGTTTGCAGTGCTGACACTATAGTAAAGTGAAGGACAGGGAAGCCTGGCCTGCTGCAGGCCAGAGGGTCGCAAAGAGTCAGACACAACTTAACAACTGAACAACAGCAAGCACCCAAATAAACCATTTCAGACGAGTGTGAGAATTCTTAGTAGATAAATATGCACTAGGCTGTTGGATTAGAGAGGAAAGAGAAACCTATATTGATTAAAAAGGAAGAAAGAAAGTTTCACTGAAGAGTTAAACTTTGAAGTAGATTTTGAAGGAAAAGTTGGACCTGGATGGATGGAGAAGTAACAAGGTCATTTGCAAAAGCACAGAATCATGAAGAAGTGTGCCATGCTCACAAGGTGGGAATTGAAGCAATATTTTGGGGGTGGTGTCAGGTGAGGGCAGAAATAAGAGATTTAAAATAAATATTGCATGCGAGGTTAGAAGTGGATTTTGACAAATCTTGTATAGTAATATTAGGGAGTTCTTTTATTGTCAGGAAATGACAGATTTAAATTTTGGCTTTGTGATAGAGAGGAAGATAAATTGGAGAAGAGGGTTGAAGCTAGGAGACTGGTTAGAAAATTGTTAAAATAAGTCAAGAAAGAGAAGATATACGAACCAGGGCAGGGACAGTAAGAATACAAAATAATGGATGGAGTTCTAAGAAACATATGAAATAGAATCAATAGAACTTGCTTAATTGATTGATTCTCTTGACTCTCTTCATAAGGACTCTTGTCCCAATCTCAGTAATTCTATATTAAAGTATGGAAGAGTCAAAGTTTCCATTTGGATGACTGATAGGTAGTACCGTTAACTAAGATTGAGATATCAACGGAAAATCCATATGTGGAGAGGATGGGAAAAAATGAGCTATTTCGAGAAGTTTCAGGTATAAATGGGGCAACCCAGTGATGATGCCAGTAAGGAACCACACTCAGTTTCTAGAAGAGCTCCTCTACTTCTGTGATCTCAGTTACCAGCTGTATGATTAAAATCACCATGTTCATATGTCCCGGAATAACAACCCTTTGGAATTCCACTGTCTCACAAGCATCTCAGACTCATCATATACTAAACAAAACCTATTTTCCCCTAAATACTCTCTTTATCCAGTGTTATTTGTATAAGAAAGTGGCATTTACTTATGCTAGAAAATAGCATTACCATTCAACAGTTTAAGGATTTTATGTTTATTCAAGAAATGTGTACCAACACATGCCAGGCACTATTTTAGTATGCTGAAAAAAAAAAAAAGTGATGATCGAAAGCAAATGTGTTCTTATATGCAAAAAAGTAAAACCCCAAAACAAACCGAACCAAACCCCCAAACCCACAGATGAGTAGTAGGCATTAACAGAAAATCAGCTTAGGGATTAGAGACTGAGCAGAGTGTTTTAGATGCTAGGGTTAGGGAAAATTTCTCTCATGAAGTAAGAGTTGAGCAGAGTTCTCAAGAAAGTGAAGTGGTTTGCTTGTGAAATTTGTACACTATTAATACTATTTGTACTATTACTAACATTCATATCAATTTATTGATTATTAAAATAATATTAACAATACTAATTATATTATTAATACTATTTGTACACTGATATTAATACCTGGTATCAGGCATTAATACCTAGGGGGCAGGAGGAGAAGGGGGCAACAGAAGATGAGATGGCTGGATGGCATCACCAACTCAATCGACATGGGTGTGGGTAGACTCCAGGAGTTGGTGATGGATAGGGAGGCCTGGCGTGCTGCAGTTCATGGGGTCGCAAAGAGTCAGACACGACTGAGCAACTGAACTGAATACCTGACTGACTCATTGGAAAAGACCCTGATGCTGGGAAAGATTGAAGGCAAGAGGAGAAAGGGACAATAGAGGATGAGATGGTTGGATGTCATCACTGACTTGATGGACATGACTTTGAGCAAGCTCTGGGAGTTGGTGATGGACAGGGAAGCCTGGCATGCTGCAGTCCATGGTGTTGCAAAGAGTTGGATGCGACTGAGTGACTGAACTGAATTGATTAATACATTTATATGGATGCTGTGACAAATTACCAAAACCTTAGTAGCTATGGCAACCCACTCCAGTACTCTTGCCTGGAAAATCCCATGGTTGGAGGACCCTGGTAGGCTACAGTCCATGGGGTCACAAGGAGTAGGACACGACTGAGTGACTTCACTTTTGCTTTCACTAGTAGCTTAAAACAACACAAATATCTTACAATTCTAGAGTTGGAAGTCCAGACTCACTCTTCTTGGGCTAAAATCAAGATGTAGGTTTGAAGTTCACTCCCTCTGGAGGCTGAGGGAAGCTTTGCTCCTTGCCTTTTCCACTTTTAGACATTAGCCATGTTCCTCAGTTCATGCTTCATTCTCTTTTTCCAGCATGACACCTTCTGCCTCTCTTTCAAGGACGCCAGACTATATTGGGTCCACCTGAGTGAGTCACAATAATCTCTCCAGCTGAAGACACTTAATTAGATTTACAAAATACCTTTTGCTACGTCAAGTATTCACAGCTTCTGCAATCTGCTGCTGCTGCTAAGTTGCTTTAGTTGTGTCCGATTCTGTGCGATCTCATAGATGGCAGCCCACCAGGCTCCCCCATCCCTGGGATTCTCCAGGCAAGAACACTGGAGTGGGTTTCCAGCTCCTTCTCCAGTGCATTAAAGTGAAAAGTGAAAGTGAAGTCGCTCAGTCGTGTCCAACTCTGTGCTACCCCATGGACTGTAGCCCACCAGGCTCCCCCGCCCATGGGATTTTCCGGGCAAGAGTACTAGAGTGGGTTGCCATTTGCCTTCTCTCTTTTGCAATCTAGGATGTGGTTATCTTTGTGTGTGTGTGTGTGTGTGTGTGTGTGTGTGTGTGTGTGATTATTCCATCTACTATATACACTAATGTGCATTCTGGAAAGTGGGAGGTTAACATGATAAAGCTTTGAGGTAAGAGCATGTATGGGGCCTTTGATAGGAAGCTAGTGTTGTACATCTAATCATTAAATCTTTTCAATGAAAACTTCTGATCATTTCTTGATTCTGTATATTTCTCTCCATATTCACTTCCAGAACCTCTGATCAAAACACAACAATCATTTATGTTGACTAACATAACCATCTCTTGAATTCATTCTTGACACTTATAAATCTATTCTCTTCAGAGAAGTAAAGATATTTTCAAAATGCAAATTGAGTCATGTAAAATGCCTACTTAAAGTTCTTATGTGAATTTATGGTTGTCCCTAAGTTAATTGGCCATCCACATCCAAATTTTCTGCACAATCTCTGGTATATAGGCCATTCAGTATGGTTGTTCTCTTGCTTTCTCTATATCCTGTCAGACCAGTGCCTGCTTCACCTCCACCCAACTCACAAGACTGATCTTCCTGTATACTTGCCCCAGGCCCCAACAGTGATTTTCTTAACAAAGGGGCAGTGAGCAGGTGTCCCTCTGCTGGTTTCCCTGATAATTAATGGGCCCACCTGGTATTAATTCCCCTATAACTAGCAATCTCCCCTCCTCCCCAGGAGCAAAGATTGCTGTCCAGTTCTGCCCTGCCATCTCCCACTGCCAGTCGCATAGGATGGGGAGTTGCTCCAGAACTTTCTTCAGACCTGTAAATCCCCTCAACCATTAACCACTGATGTCTCTGTTGCTGACTCTGAGCTCTTTCTTTAGTCTTGAAGCTGGGCAAGTTCAGGGCCCATGGAGTGCAGCCCAGCATCGCCTAAACACCATTCAGTAACTTGAGGTACAGACAAAAATATCCACTGCGTAAATAACAGCAGAAGTATCATTGGAGTCCCCAATGCCATGACCAGCCTGCAGGCATGGGGAGTATGAAAGGATGAGGTGAACGACTGCAAATAGAAGACTGCGAAGCTAAGGGACCAAGCGCAGTCAAAATCAGCCCTGAAAAGCCCGACACTGAGTGTTCAAATACTGGACACAGCACTGGTTACAAGCAAATATTTCCAAGTTTCTTTGTTTAGTCACTCAGTCGTGTCCAGCTCTTTGTGACCCCATGGACTGTAGCCCGCCAGGCTCCTCTGGCCATGGGGTTTCCCAGGCAAAGAATAGTGGAGTGGGCTGTCATTTCCTTCTCCAGGGGGTTTTCCTGACCCAGGGATCGAATCCAGGTCTCCCACATTGCAGGCAGATGCTTTACCCTCCAAGCCACCAGGGAAGCCCACCATGGAGCCTCAGGAGAAGGTAAACAGGAAGGGTGGGAGGACTTCCCTGGCGGTTCAGTGGTTAGGGATCCACGCTTCCGCTGCAGGAAGGATGTGTTGTTTCACCCCTGGCTAGGGAACTAAGATCTCACATCCCCTCCAGTGTGACAAAAAAAAAAAAAAAAAAGAGGGTGGAGGCATTCGTTATAAACATGTAGTGGGAAGGACGGAGAAGTTCAAAGAGAATATCCGGAATACTGCCAACTTCCTTCTACTGCTCACCATGTTGTCCAAGAATGAAGTTGCCCTTCTCCTTAGTAAAAGGCAATACTTTTGATCAAGAAATTCTGTCCAGAAAATAAATTGGAACAAGAAAAAGCCTATCGCATCCATACAGAGTTGCAGTAAGAAGAGAAAATGAAAACCCAAACACTAAAGCTGTTGAAATTTCCCCCACAAATCTCAAGCACAAAGCAGAATAAAATGATAATGCAATACTCTAAACTGAATGAAACAGCCTCAGACAAGCATTTCATGATTTCTACTATACCTGGATGTAACTAAGAACCTAACTAATTAGGAAGGAACAACTCTTCCTTTTAGTAGAATGCTAAATAACAATGATGAACTAGAAAATTGCTGTTTTGCAACCATCAGAGTTATAATTAGGGCAAGAATTTCAACAGGTTTTAAAACGAGTGGGTGGAAATTTTGAAGAGAAGCAGCATATTTGCATAGAATCAAGAAACTTATTATTACATAAAGAAAAACAGTAACTCAGTGGAGGAGACTAGTGTTTACAACTTCAACCTAGTGATCACAGTTAGCATCTCTAATAAAGGTTGTTTTGGTTTAGTTGCTAAGTTGTGTCCGACTTTTGCATCTTCAAAAGCCCATCAGACTTCTCTATCCATGGGATTCTCCAGGCAAGAATATTGGAGTGGGTTGTCATTTCCTTCTCCAGGGTATTTTTCTGATCCTGGGATCGAACCTGCGTATCCTGCATTGCAGCTGGATTCTTTACCACTGAACCATCAGGGAAGACCCTAGTAAAGGTTACGTTGACATTATCTGTATCCTGATGTGAAACAATGAGGAGACACATCAGTTATTCAGAACTCAAGCCATATATACATAAACTGACTTAATCATGAGGAAACATTAAATTCAAATGAAAGAAATATCATCCAAAGATGTCAGTGTTAAGGGGAAAGAAGGGAGGTGAAGGAAATATTTCAGATTAAATGAGATCAAGGAGACATGATAAATAAAAATGATATAATGCTTGATCCTGGATTGGGCCCTAGATAGGATAAAAACAATACTATGTAGGACATTTTTGGATGTCTGGTAGTCAGGTAGACTCAACACAGCAGCACAGTGGCTACTGAGGTCAAGAGGTTCACTCCTGAGCCTGTCGGGTTGACCTGCCACGCTACTGGGATGTGGCTAGTCAGGGGACAACAAGCCCAGATGGATTCAGGCAATTCATTCCTGACACTGCATACATGAGGTCATCGTGGGGTCAGCCCCCATGTCTGTCATCTCACAAGATGATGCCGGCTTGAGGGCCCAGTAACAGGTGGCCAATTGTAAGGTAGACCGAGGAGTAAGCAGATTATTTAGAGGCCTGCAGCTGTGTCACAGGAGGTGAGGGAGAGGAAAGTCTTGGGCTCAAATGAAACTACGGAGAGAGAGAGATGATACACAGCTCCAAGGCAGCTCCTCTCAAGCCTGAGTATCTCCCCTTGATCCACGAGGAGTCTAGAGTGTCGCCAGGACTCGTGTGAGAATGTGGTCAAGCCTTGCCATATAGGACACGTGAGGTCAGGCAAGGTGTTAGGCTGCCGCATGGCAGAACTACTGCCCTGCATTGCAGGCAGACTAATACTCCTCTCTCCTTTAATGCCTTCACCCTAATCCCAGATCTGTGACTATGTCACTTTACAAGGGCAAGAGACTTCCCCGCTGTGAGTAAGGTTACGGATCTTCAGGAGAGATTATAGTGGGTTATCAGCATGAAACGAGTCCTGAAAAGTGAAGAACCTCCCAGCGGTTAAAGAGGGAGATCCAGCAGTTCCTGACCCACTGCTGCTGGCCTTGAAGATGGAGGAAGAGGGCGACAAGCCAAAAAATGGCAGTGGTCTCTGGAATCTGGGAATGACTGTCATTTTGCAATCAGCCAGGAAACAGGGACCTTGGCCCTGCAACACCAAGGAACTGGATTCTGCAAAAACCAAGCAAGCAAGGTAAGAATTTCCTACTAGAGTCTTTGGGAAGGAGCTCAGTTTGCCAGCGCTCTGTGCCTCTCTGTGCTCCAGTGAAAACGCTAACAAATTTGTGACCTATAGAATTATTAAAAAAAATGTGTTGTTTTAATTTATGGTGACCTATTATAGCAGGGATAGAAAACGATTATAGTCTACGATGTGTTAATTGGTAAAAATTGAAATACGGGCTCTGGTGTTGGGACCCTCACTATTTCCAGAATTTGACACTATACTACAATCGCACTAAAGAGTCCTTTCATTCTTAGGAAATTCTATGAGGAATTTAGGGGGATGGGAATATATATTGCACTTTACAGTCAAATGGTGTCACCAGTGTGGCAAAATGTCAATGAATGGTGAAATCTGAGTAAAGGGTACCATTCTTGTATCTTTCTTGTGATTTTGAAGTTTGAAATTATTTCCAAATAAGTTTTTTTTTTTTTTGAGAAGTACTAAGTGCTATCATCTGTGTTCCTTCTATATCAGCCTTAATTAACATGACCTACCAGCTCTGTGGGCTTTGCTGGTGGCTCAGACGGTAAAGAATCCACCTGCAATGCTAGAGACCTGGGTTCTGTCCCTGGATTGGGAAGATCCCCCGGAGGAGGGCATGGCAACCCACTCCGGTATTCTTGCCTGGATAATCCCCATGGACAGAGGACCCTGGTGGGCTACAGTCCATGGGGTCACAAAGAGTCGGACACCACGAGTGACAAAGCACACCAGCTCTGTGACTCCAACTTAGCTTTTTAGCCTTATAATAGCTGCTTCACCTTCCATCTCTCTGAGTATGGCCTAGCCACACTCCTCTTGCTCAGAGCTTTCACACAGGTCTCTCCCTGCCTGGTTACTCTTTGTCCCTTCCTGTTTGAAAGCACCAATACCAAAGAAAGATAAAGCAGAAAAGAATACAACAAAACCCTTTCAACCATTAACTATGGAAAGTACTAGTGGCTCAGTCATGTCCAACTCTTAGCCACCCAATGTAGCCTGCCAGGCTCCTCTGTCCATAGAATTCTTCGGGCAAGAATACTGGAGTGGTTTGCTGTTCCCCTTTTCAGGGCATCTTGAACCTGGGTTTCCTGCATTGCAGGGAGATTCTTTACTGTCTGAGCCACCAGGGAAGCCCAAAGACAAAATCTATAATACTTTAAAAGACTAAATAAAATTTTCAGTGCTTTAAAAAAACTTAAATGATTGACTTAGGAATAAACAACTCATATAAGGAACAGATGTTTTCTCAGTTAAAGGCTTGCATTTTCTATACAGAATGTTTGTTGTAAAACCTTACCTTTAATAGTAAGGAGAAAGGGGTGATGTTAGGAGAATATTATTTTCTGCAGAATGAGACTGGAAAATACTAGGCCCACACTTGGACAGAATGTCTTTCTCTGAAAGTACCTCCTCAGGGCTATTCTAGCCACACATATGCTCTGGAGAACAGGGTCATAAGCTATTACATCACACTGCATACAACATTGAAACTTCATGTACACTCACTCCATTACATCCATACATTGGTGGTGTGGTGGTTTGGTCGTTAAGTCGTGTCCTACTCTTATGACCCCATGGACTGTAGCCTGCCAGGCTCCTCTGTCCATGGGATTCTCCAGGCAAGGATACTGGAGTGGGTTGCTATTTCCTTCTCCAGGGAATCTTCCCAACCCAGGAATTGAACCTGGGTCTCCTGCACTGCAGGCAGATTCTTTACCGACTAAGCTTCAAGGGAAGCCCTCATCCACACATTACACAGCACATCATCTAGGGTCATACAACGTTACCCTCACAAAGTGCAAGGTCCAGTCTCAACACTCTTTGGAGCATCTTCTCACATCCAGCTTGGGTAACAGAGGTTCATTTCTTCTTGTTCTTATTCACTGAATAAATACTTAGCTATGACAAACATTTGCTTTCTTCTGTGTTCAATACACTACATGTTATAAAGAAACAGTGATTAGAAAACAAATATTTGTCCACATATAGTTATCAGATCAGATGTGTGAATCCAAAAATGAAAAGAAAAATTGTTTTAATATACTTAAGATTTGCCTTTCTTAATTTTATCCTGAATGCATACACAATCAAAGACAGATTCCTTATTAATTACACTTAGTAAACAAAAGTGGGGCTTCCTAGGTGGCTCATTGGTAAAGAATTCGCCTGCCATGCAGGAAAGGCGGGTTCGATCCATCCCTGGGTCGGGAAGATCCCCTGGAGAAGGAAATGGCAACCCACTCCAGTATTCTTGCCTGGGAAATCCCATGGACAGAGAAGGCTGGTGGGTTATAGTCCATGGGGTCGCAAAACTCAGACACGACTGAGCAACAGCAGAACAGGTCCCTCTACCCGCTGCTCCATGCCCTGCTGCTTGCTCAGCATCTAGGGCAGATGGAAAGGGGGAGGAACGGAGAGCAAAGGGTTGCCAATGGACTATTGGACCGGCACCCTCCTTCCCTTCTGAGAGGAGAGAAAACGCGCTTGTGCTTTTGAAAAGAGATGGGAAGAGCCCTGGGTGCTCACCCTAACCACTTTTAAGGTAAATATATCTTTCCCAGATAAACCATGGGTACCTCAGAATTTTATGGCCTAGAGATGTCTCCAGGGTCTGGATTTCAGACCTTTTGCAATATAGATGCCTAGGGAGATAGTTCCTGAGATTTCCCAACACCTTGGGAGCTTAATTTAGGGACCTACTCCAGGCTGTTTAAGAGTAAAGTTTTATTCTCCTTTCTGATCTCTGAACACTAAACAAATGGATGCAGACCTAATTCTCATAGCATGTGAAGAGTCTAGGGAAGGTGTAACTTTTATAGGAACACAGAAATCCAAGAAGTTTTAATTCCTTTCCAGAAGTTGATAAAGAAGTTCAAATATAAGAGAAATAATAAAGGATTGTGATGATATGATATGTAGGTGATATGTAAAATCTTCAAAGACAATTTTACTTACTTGTTTTGCAAATAAGATTGTTTTTATTCTTTACAATATTGTAGTGGTTTGAAAATTTTCTTTTGACTGAGGTTGAATGGTGGATATAATTTCAATAGTGCATATAGGAGATAGTGATGATTTCTTATAGTTTATACATAGTAAGTTTGATTTCTTAAAACTTACATATAATAAAGTATAAATTTAAGAATTATTGTTAATTTATAAGGGTTAAAGACAATGCAAAAGTTACAATTGGTCCATTTTTTATGCTTGTATACCTAAATAAACATTGCAAAACAAGAATCTTAGCAATTATATATCATCAACTTTGTATATAAAAAATGAATTTGATTAAAAAACTTAGATAAAAATCTTTAAATTTATTCTCCTGTGATATCATTTCTTTGTCAGCTCATCAAATTGAACTCTTTTATTCATTTTTCCACTTGGGATCACACTGAAGCAAGATAGATACATTTTTATTTTCCTTAATTAAGAAGCTGGTATGAATAGTCTTCTAGCTAATTATGTTTTTTTCCTTTTCCTTTGGCACTTTTTTGGATAACATAGGGAATGAGAATATTGTTTTGGATTTACTGCTGTAAAATACTTCAGATGACAAAGCATACACTGTGAGAAAAGGCATGTGAGAGGATGATCAGTACAAAACAAAGATCAATTTTTCTCTGGAAATTGAGGAGAATATATCATCACATAATATTTAAGAACTTTCTTATGGCTAAGTAATTATTCAATGCAAAAGACTGTTATTATAAACAGGCCCAAAGAACAAATTACATTGCTAGTTGTCAAAGTGACCTCTAAACACAATTTGAAATTGAACATATCATGGAAAATGAAATATATGCTCTTAAAGTTGACCAAATTTATATGTATTACAAAAAATATTTTTACTTGAATATGCTACTCTGGTTGCTCAGATAGTAAAAAATCCACCTGCAATGTGGGATACCTGGGTTTGAACCCTGGGTTGGGAAGATGAAGGGAAAGGCTACCCACTCCAGTATTCTGGCCTGGAGAATTCCAAGGACAGAGGAGCCTGGGAGGCTATAGTCTCTGGGGTCACAAAGAGTTGGACACAACTGAATGACCTTCACTTTCACTTTTTTTTCATGAAGTATTCAGTCAGAAATTTAAATTCAGAAACACTACACACAACTTCCAGTCATATCTTTTGCTTTTTCATTCCTTAAACATTGTATATATTATGTTGTTTAATTCAAAAAAGCAGTAATAGATGCAAAAACCATTCCATTTGAGAAAATACTTCTAAATTTAGTTTCTTAAAGCTGAAATTTTATGTTTGAATATTTAGTTAAAAGCCATTTTAGAAATAATAATGTTGATTAAATAATCTGATTTTTTACCTATTAAAATTCAACTACTTTGTTCAAAATATTACTTAATATTCTTTCAATATGGAATTTAAATTGTATGTAAACACTACTGTATTTTTAAAAATAAGACATTTGCTTTTGAGATGAATATGAACTTAAATTTCCCTCTTATTACAAGGTGCTTTCTATAAATGGAAAGCTTAATGTGCAAAAGTTATCAGGAACATCCAAAATTCATGGAGAAATGAACAATGAACACAGCAAGTCCTACAGGGTTTTAAATAACTGTCTTCTGAACTGTAAAGCTTTGTTGACCTTATATGAATTGCTCATCCCACAATCCATTGATGAAATATCAGCCCTCCTCTGCAGGCTGTTTTAAAATGAATGATATATAGTGCAATGACTACATTTCCTCTTTGCAATGCGTGCTTCAAAAAACCCCACTAACACAGAGATCTAAAGTGCCTGCTAAAATCTTTCTCAAAGATTGTTTGATCTTAAACTGTATTTAATGCTGAAGTGAAACATATTCCATGTCCAGAGAAATCATTCTAGTGATGAAACCCTTCGAAGCTTAAAACAGTATAGAAAGAACCTGCCTGCCTTCCAGAATTAGACTGTATGGAGGTAATTGAGCCAAATGGCAGTTTTATCCCCAAGTGAAATTACTTCCCCTGCATAGAATATGAAGCATCTGAAGATTTATCTGACATTCCTGATGTCTCAGCAGTGACACTGATATTGGATGACACATTTGACATCAGGGAAGGATCATTTCTCTTTAGAATCCTCTATGTTTGTTAATTAAATGATCATTGCTGGGTGCATCTTCTTCATGAATATAAATTACTAGCCCAGGAAAGTACTTATATTTGTATGGCATCTTTTATTATGAAGAATCTTCCAGGGTGCAATGAACCCATTTTACATTGCCATTTAACATGTTTAGAGACTGCTTCATTCAGCACTGTGACATCATCCTTAAGTTACTGTTACATTCAGGATGTAGTTTAGTAAATAGACCAGTCTTCTCCTGTCTTGGGGAAGTTAATTTTTTTCTCTTAACTAGGCACATATTGCCAGCAGAATTCTGCACACTCAGACTTTTGGTAATGGACTATGATATGATAATTATCCATATTTCTTTCAACACCCTATTGACAATTGCTGATGTGTTATTAAATTTGACTATCAATTTTAATTTCTTGTTTGGCACTATTATTTAAACTCAGTGTGATTTCTGAATAACAGACTATGCTCCCATGGCTATGTTTCTTATCAAACTATAAGCTTCATGAGAGCAGAAGTTTTTGTTCATTTCCTATGTATCTCAACGCATCATCAAACAGTGCCTGGCACATAGTAAATGCTCAAAAGTTTTGGTTGACTGAATTGAGGATATAGATAAACAAGAAATAAGAAATATGTATATTTACAATATATATTTGTTGAAATAATATGTAATAATGGATTAATTCCAAACTATATACTAGAAGTGATTTGTAACCTAATGTAGACTTCCCTGGTAGATTCAGTGGTAAAGAATCCACCTGCCAGTTTGGGAGATGTGGGTTCCATCCCTGGGCTGGAAAGATTACTCCAGTATTCTTGCCTGGAAAATCCCACCGATGGAGGACCCTGGTGGTCTACAGTCCATGGACACGATTGAGTGACTGAGAACGCATGCAAACATGGAATAAATATTACAGAACTACAAATAACTGGAAAAAGTCTAATAACATCCCAATCTTAGTGGGCGTTTATCATGTTTTTGTCATTCAATTTCTTTTTAATATCTCTCTTTATATTGGTAACATTCTCATGAGAATATTTAAGAGTCTCATTTCGAATCTAGTATTCCCCATATTTTAGCCTCATTTTCAGATATTGTGAATTGTGTTTTATTGTCTAGAACACAGATTATTCATCATATTATTTGCCTCATATTTAAGAATTCATTTTTTATGAAGAATAATTGCTCTACAATATTGGTTTCATTTCTGCCATACATCAACATGGATCAGCCATAGATGTGCATATATCTCCTCCTTCTTGAGTCACCCTCCCACTTCCCATCCTTTCCCACCCCTCTAGGTTGTTACGGAGACCTGGTTTGAGCCCCCTGAGTCACAGAGTAAATTTCCATTGGTTATCTGTTTTATGTATGGTAGTGTATATGCTTCCATGCTACTCTCTCCGTTTGCCTCACCCTCTCCTTCCTCCCACCATCTTATGTCTGTAAGTCTTTTCTCTATGTCTGTGTCTCTGTCACTGCCCTGCCAATAGGTTCATTGGTACCATCTTTCTGGATTCCATGTACATGCATTGACATACAATGTTTGTTTTTCTCTTTCTGATTTACTTCACTCTGTATAATAGGCTCTAGGTTCATCTACCACCTTAGAACTGACTCAAATGCATTCCTTTTTATGGCTGAGTAATATTCCACTGTGTAAATGTACCACACCTTCTTTATCCATTCGTCTGTTGATGGACCTGTAGCTTGCTTCCATGTCCTAGTTATCGTAAATAGTGCTGCAGTGAACATTGGGGTACATGTGTCTTTTTCCATTTTGGTTCCCTCAAGGTATATTCCTAGAAGTGGTATTGCTGGGTCGTATGGTAGTTTTATTCCTAGTTTTTAAAGGAATCTCCATACTGTCTTCCATAGTGGCAACATCAATTTACATTCCTTCCAGCAATGCAAGAGGATTTCTTTTTCTCCACACTCTCTCCAGCACCTGTTGTTTGTATAATTTTTGATGATGGCCATTCTGATCAGTGTGAAGTGATATCTCACTTCACATAACTGTAGTTATGATTTGATTTCTCTAATAATGAGCAATGTTGAGCATCTTTTCATGGTTTATTAGCTATCTGTATGCCTTTGGAAAAATGTCTGTTTAGATCTTTCCCCCACTTTTTAATTGGGTTGTTTGTTTTTCTGGTATTGAGTTGTATGGGCTGCTTGTATGTTTTGGAGATTAATCCTTTGTCAGTTGTTTCATTTATTATTATTTTCTCACATTCTGAGGGCTGTTTTTTACCTTGTTTATAGTTTCCTTTGCTATGAAAAATATTTTAAGTTTAATTAGGTCCCACTTGTTTATTTTGTTTTTATTTCCATTATTTTAGGGGCGGGTCATAGAGGATCTTGCTATGATTTATGTCTTACAGTATTCCGCTTGTTTTCTTCTAAAAGTTTTATAGTTTCTGGTCTTATATTTAGGTCTTTAATTCATTTTGAGTTTATCTTTGTGTATTGTGTTAGGAAATGTTCTAACTTCATTCTTTTACACATAGTCATCCAGTTCTCCATTGTTATATTTTTAATTGTAGTTGGTTTTGGTATTTATCTCATCCCCCTTTTACACTTTTTTATCTACAGAAGTTTGCAGAAAACCTTTTCTTCAATGTTTGATAGAATTAACAAATGTTAATCTGAGCCTAAAGTTTTATTTTGTAGAGTCTTATTTTTGGTCTCTTTTGCTGAACTTAACTATTGATATAAATGGGTGTTCTGCATTCATCTCCGGAGAAGGCAATGGCACCCCACTCCAGTACTCTTGCCTGGGAAATCCCACGGATGGAGGAGCCTGGTGGGCTGCCGTCTGTGGTGTGGCACAGAGTTGGACACGACTGAGCGACTTCACTTTCACTTTTCACTTTCATGCACTGGAGAAGGAAATGGCAGCCCACTCCAGTGTTGTTGCCTGGAGAATCCCAGGGATGGGGGAGCCTGGTGGGCTGCCATCTATGGAGTCACACAGAGTCGGAGATGACTGATGTGACTTAGCGGCAGCAGCATTCATCTCAGTTACTGTGAGAGTGGCGTTGCAGTGTTCTGCTATGGTTGTGGAATTGTCTTTCTCCCATTAATTCTTTCATTTTTAATCGTTCATGTAGTTTCAGTTCCGTTTGGTTGCTCAGTCATGTCCTACTGTTTGAGATCCCATGGAGTGCAGCACGGCAGGCCTCCCTGTCCATCACCAACTCCCGGAGTTTACTCAAACTCATGTTCATTGAGTCAGTGATGCCATCCAACCATCTTATCCTCTGTCGTCCCCTTCTCCTTCTGCGTTCAATCTTTCCCAGCATCAGGGTCTTTTCAAATGAGTCAGTTCTTCACATCAGGTGGCCAAAGTATTGGAGTTTCAGTTTCAACATCAGTCCTTCCAATGAATATTTATGACTGATTTCCTTTAGGATGGACTGGTTGGATTTCCTTGTAGTCCAAGGGACTTTCAAGAGTCTTCTCCAACACCATAGTTCAAAAGCATCAATTCTTCAGTGCTCAGCTTTCTTCACCATCCAACTTTCACATCCGTACATAACTACTGGAAAAACCATAGCTTTGACTAGATGGACCTTTGTTGGCAAAGTAATGTCTCTGCTCTTCAATATGCTGTCTAGGTTGGTCATAACTTTTCTTCCAAGGAGTAAGCATCTTTTAATTTGATGGCTGCAATTACCATCTGCAGTGATTTTGGAGACCCCCAAAATAAAGTTTGTCACTGTTTTCACTGTTTCCCCATCTGCTTGCCTTGAAGTGATGGGACCGGATGCCATGATCTTAGTTTTCTGAATGTTGAGCCTTAAGCCAACTTTTTCATTCTCTTCTTTCACTTTCATCAAGGGGCTCTTTAGTTCTTCTTCACTTTCTGCCATTAAGTGTAATGTCATCTACATATCTGAGGTTATTGATATTTCTCCCAGCAATCTTGATTCCAGCCTGTGCTTCTTCCAGCCCAGTGTTTCTTATGATGTATTCTGCATATAAGTTAAATAAGCAGGGTAAAATATGCAGACTTGTTGTACTCTTTTTCCTATTTGGAACCATTCTGTTGTTCCACGTCCAGTTCTAACTGTTGCTTTCTGACATGCATACATAAATTATACATTTTATATTTACTAAATGTTGTTCTTTATATTTGATATGCTCGTACTAGTTGCTCACTTGTGTCCAATTCTTTTGTGACCCCATTGACTGTAGCCCACCAGACTCCACTGTCCATGGGGTTTTCCAGGCAAGAGTACTAGAGTGGGTTGCCATTTCTTACTGCAGGGGATCTTCCTGACCCAGGGATAGAACCTGCATCTCCAGTGTCTCCTGTATTGACAGGTGGATTCTTTACCACTGAACCACCTAGGAAGCCCTTCTTTCTGGTATCACTCTTCTTGCTGAAGTTAACGTCATTTAATATTACTCTATCCTTCTTATGTTTATCGTTTTCATGATATACTCTGTCACTATCTATTTACTTTTACTGTTTTCATTTTGTATTATAATGTGTCCCTTCTAGGCGACTTGTGAATGAGTTTTTCATTTTTATAAACTCTGCCAATCTCCATCTTTTAATAGAAATATTTAGATCAATGACAGTTAATGTGATTTTTGACATGGTTGAACTTAGTTCTACCATTCTTAATGTTCCAATTGTATCCTCTCCTCTTCCCCTTGTTCTCATTTTAGTGTCTTCTTTTGAATTATTTGAATATTTTTAATATTCTATGTTAACCTGTACATTGGATGTTTTGCTAAATATTTTTTGTATTACACTGCAATCTATTAATACATAACTAAACATGTACCGTCTACTTGGAATTAATATTGTGCCACTTATTTATTCTTTACAGTTATTTTATAATTACAGCTTTTAGTTTATAGCTTTGTTGTTTGTTATTTTAGTTGTATACCAGCTATAAAATTAACAATTTATTCCTACATTTCTGTTTGTTGTACCACTCATTTAAAATGTACAAACATTGCAACCAGATAGGTTCCTTTACCCTCACATTCCACTAACTTTATTTTACTTTTCATATGTATGACATCTACAAATATTAAATGCCTGATAATGATTAAAAATAGTTATATATATTTTGAAGGAAAAATAATTTTATGCTTAACTGTTGGTGACAATTTCTCTTGGTTTTCTTTCACTGAAAAGTATCTTTACTTTGTCTTCATTTCTAAAATAAATATACATACTTTTGCTGGATATAGAGCTCTATGTTGAGAGTGTTTCCTTTTTTGTTTCTATTTTCCAGCACTTTAAAAGATGCTAGTCCATTTCTTATGGCATCCATGATTTTTGATCAGCAATCCACAGTAGCTCAAATTGTCCCTTTCCCTAACTCCTCATATATAATGTGTTGTTTCTTGCTGCTTTCAATATTATTTTTTTTAATTTTAGTAGTTTGACTAGGCTGTCTCTAGTAATTTTGATTTTATCCTGATTAGGGGCCACTGAGTTTTTAAATCTGTAAATATAACTTTTTCACCAAATTGTGGGAGCTTTAAATTCATATTTCTTCACATTTTGGGGGAAAGCAATCTCTTTTCTTTTTCTGGGACTCCACTTACATATATATTAAACCATTGATATTGGCCTACAGGTTCTCAGATTTTGTCCATTTTTTTCTCAATATATTTTTTCTCTCTTCCTTCAATTGAATATTTTTGCTTGTTTGCTTTATCTTCACATTTACTGCTCGTATTTCCTGACATGTTCATTCTGCTCATGGGTAAGATGTTCTAAAATTTCCATTTGGTTCTTTTTTACTATTTTTTATTTTTCAACTAATATTTCTTTTCTTTTTATTCATTTGAAGTGTCTTTTCCTTTACCTCATGGTTCATATTTATAGTAGCTGCTTTAAAAGTTTTGCTTGATAATTCTAACAGTCTGGATTTTCATCAGATTCATATGTGTTCCTGGTTATTTGCATGCGGAGTAATTTTAGACTTTTTATTGGACAGTTTTAATGTTTTTTCGTATAGAGTCTGCATTGACTTATCTTCTAGATAATATTGATTTTTTTTAGAAGGCAATAAAACAGTTAGGTTTATACAATGAGATCTGTCTCTCACTCTATGATGTTTGAACTTCAGTTAAACTTTTATTTTTGGTTTGGAGCTGTCCCACACATGTGTAGTTCAAGTGTTAAGATTGTTACTTGTGCAAGTTCATGTATGAAATTAGGGGATATTCTGTTATTCCCTTAGGTATTTCTTCTTTTCTGCTCTCAGGGGCTCTCCTTGATTCTGCTCAGAACTATGGTGGGGTAGTTATTGGAGTCCTTGGTTCAGTAAAACTCTTCATCATTCTCTATTACTATAATTGACTCCTAGGGCAAGTCATGTGAAGAAAAAAAAAATCTGAAACTCCAGCCCTGTACAAGTCACTTCTCTAAGTTTTGACTTACTTGAAGAATCAGACTACTTTTCTTTACTTCTCAGAGCTTTCATGTTTGTTTTGAATTTTGTCTGAAATTTATAGCTGAAATCAGAAGAAAGAATGGACGATAAGAAGTTTGTACCAATAAAGTGGGCTTCCCAGGTGGTGCTAGTGGTAAAGAACCCACCTGCCAATGCAGGAGGCATAAGAGATGCACTTTAATTCCCTGGGTCTGGAAGATCTCCTGAAGGAGGGCGCAGCAGCCCACTCCAGTATTCTAGCCTGGAGAATCCCATGGACTGAGGAATCTGTCAGGCTACAGTCCATGGGGTCACAAAGAGTCAGACATGACTGAAGCAACTTAACACGCATGCAGGCATGCACCTCTAAAGCAAAAGCAAAACTCCTATGTCTTGTCTCCTTAACCTCTGCCCTATTTGTAATTTTGTCTCCCTTTTCACTGGAGATTTTATATATTTGTTTTTCTTTTTAATGACAGTTGCAAGATATTTGATATTTTATTGTTTAATATTTTTCAATTGAATCTGTTTTCTATTTCTTTAATTTATGATTTATTTCTATCATCCTTTATTGCTTTTTCTAAATTTAAAAAATATTCTAAAATGAGAGAGCTAATTAATCTTTACCCTTTCCCTGGTGGCTCAGATGGTACAGAATATGGCTGCAATGCAGGAGACCTGGGTTCCATCCCTGGGTTGGGAAGATCCCTTGGAGAAGGGAATGTCTACCCACTCCAGTATTCTTGCTTGGAGAATTCCATGAATAGAGGAGCCTGATGGCTATAGTCCAAAGGGTTTCAAAGAGTTGGACATGGCTGAACAACTAACTATATTAAAATATAAGCATTTAAATGAAAAAGTTCTCTTTTTTAACAGCTTTATTGAGGTATAATTGATACCCAAAGAACTGTGCATATTTAATATGTGCAATTTGATAGGTTTGGGCATATGAAAGCATCCATCATTACAACCATATCCATCACAGACATGCTCAACACCTCCTAGAGTTTGCTTACATATATCCCACTTTATTTTTGTAGTAAGATTACTTTACAGATTACTATCTTAACAAATTTTGAAGAGCACAATGCCATGTTAACAAAGATACTGTCATACAGCAGATCTCTAGAACCTACTTGTCTAGCATAGCTGAAACTTTAGACATCCTGAACAATTGTTAACCTATTTCCCTCAACCTCCAGTACCTGGAAAACACTATTGTATTCTTTGCTTCTATGGGTTTGAATTGATGCTTTTGAACTATGGTGTTGGAGAAGATTCTTGAGAGTCGCTTGGACTTCAAGGAGATCCAACCAATCCATCCTAAAGGAAATCAGTCATAAATATTCATTGGAAGGACTGAAGCTGATATACTCCAATACTTTGGCCACTTGATGTGTAGTAGTCCATGGGGTCACAAAGAGTCGGACACGACTAAAGTGGCTTAACACGCATGCAGTCAGCTCTAAAATTGTAGGGTTTTCCTTCAAGCTTGGTACTTCTTCTACTGTACCATCAATTTCTTCTTTTCTAAATTGCCATTTTTCTCACTCTCCTCTTTCACTTTCAGCAAGAGGCTTTTTAGTTCCTCTTCAATTTCTGCCATAAGAGTGGTGTCCTCTGCATATCTGAGGTTATTGATATTTCTCCTGGCAATCTTGATTCGAACTTGTGCTTCTTCCAGCCCAGCATTTCTCATGATGTACTCTGCATAGAAGTTAAATAAGCAGGGTGACAGTATACAGCCTTGACATACTCCTTTTCCTATTTGGAACCAGTCTGTTTTTCCATGTCCAGTTCTAAGTGTTGCTTCCTGACCTGCATACAGGTTTCTCAAGAGAGAGGTCAGATAGTCTGGTATTCCCATTTCTTTGAAGATGGATATATTACTTAGCTTGACTATAGTAATCATTTCACTATATATATCAAAACATCATACCTCACACCTTAAAATTGTTTAAAAATAAATGAATAATGGGATAAAGTATTCTTCTTGCATTGAAGGAGAGCCCCTGGTATTCTGAATATCATAGACCATGACTAAACCTTGTCTACCTATGGAGGGACAGAATTAAGAAGAGGGATCATGTTTTTCTGATACTACCTCCCTGTTCACTTTTGTTCATAAAGCAGAGTGGAACCAAATGTCTAGGAGAATGATTTCCAGACTCTCTACCAGCTGCCTGAAATGTTATCCTCAGCAACACTCTGAAAAGAGTATCTTTGGCATCATGTAGCTGCTGTGTTCCCAACAAACTGGGCTTCCTGCAGCATTAGCTTTGCTTAAATAAACAGGTTAGCATTGGCACCTGAGGCACAGAATATCATGGAACATATGGGCAATCAGCAAAGCATGTTACCTAGTAATAGGTAGCATGCAAAGATGGAAATAGAATAGATAGAAAAGCAGAAAATAAACATTTCGGTACTTGCTGAAATAGATAGATGTCCATTTATATGTACATCTATATTAACATATATCAATATCTTCATATATTTAGAAGATAAAGGAAAAATAGTCGTTCTCTTTTCTTCTTAATGACAAGGAAGTGGTCCAGATGTATGCATTCATCTCTGATTTGAATGAAAGATGTGAATATATTTTCAGGAATAAAGCATATTTTATCTCAAAGAGCACTGCCTTATCATTCATACATTTATACTAGGGGAAATGCATCAAACTTCGACTTAAAATTCAGTATATGTGGTAGAAATTGTAGAATTGATCATCAAAATTTTCAGCATATTGTAAATTTTTCATTTGAATTGGTACATGCTATTTCTGGTCATTACAGCCACCTCCTCTTCTCTGACATTTTTATTTTTTAATAGGAAAAAGATTGGTGGAGAAATAGCTGAGTGAATTACTCATTCAGAAAGAATCTCTACTCGGCAGACTTTATTATGAACACATCTATAAGGTCACATCATAGAACAGAGACCAAAGTCCCAAAGCAAGAGTTTCTGTGACCAAGAATACAAATGTCTTAGGAAGGCCTAATTGTCTAAAAATATTGTTTTTTTATTTATTGACAGTCCACATATTACCACTAACAATTTTGTCAATGGTCCAAATGGTGAAAAAAGTGCACCGCCATTGTATCTCACCACAAAACTAAGCACTTGTCAGATATTCAAGGTAAACTCGAATGAGAAATATTCTTATCAGAAAATACTTTTAGTGAAATAGATAAATTGTATTAAAAAGCAAAATGGACCACCATTGGTCTACTTCAGGGCTTCTCTGGTGGCTCAGATGGTAAGAATCTGCCTGGGTTCAAGCCCTGGGTTGGGAAGATCCCCTGGAGGAGGGAAAAGCTACCCACTCTAGTATTCTTGCCTGGAGAATTACATGGACAGAAGAGCCTGGCAAGCTACAGTCCACGGGATCACAAAGGTATACTTCAGGGCTTCCCCGATGATTCAAAGCATAAAGAATCCATCTTCAATGCGGGAGATAAAGGAGATGTGAGTTCGATCCCTGAATCGGGAAGATCTCCTGGCGAAGGAAATGGCAGCCCGCTACAGTATTCTTGCTAAAAAATCCCATGGACAGAAGAGGCTGGCAGGCTATTGTTCAAAGGGGCATAAACAATTGGACATGACTGAACATGAGCACAATCAAGCAAGATACAAGTGGAAGACATTTGAGTATAGTTTGCAGAAAAATTGTGCTTTCTAGTAAAAGGTGCAAATATAACTAGTACTGTGCCTTTAGCCCTTCCTCCCAATTTGAAGACCTGTGGTGCATCATCTTGTGACTAGGAAGAAAAAGTTGAAAAATTGCAGAGAAGTCAATCCTGACATTTTTGATCTGCTGAACCAAAGAGAGAGATCCCCTAACTTCAGAGAGTCTGAAATGTGAGAAAAATAAACCTTATATTTTAATGCCACTATTAGGCTTTATCTTGCTTATACTTTAATGCATTTCTGATTGATACAGTGACATATGGAGTGAACAAAAGTTGCCAGTTCAATGGAACACACTGAAAATGTATTCAAGAGGGAAGAGATTTTTGACAAAGCAGCATCTTGAAAAGACCAGAAAGGATAGAAGTAAGTAACAGTTGTTTCTTTTTTTTAAAGAAAAGAATGAACTAAAAGTTTAATGGAATAGACATCCCTGATCTTCAGGATTTTTGGCTTCAGGTTCATCAACTGTAAAATGAAAAGGGCTCAGACTAAATGACCTTCCAAGTTCCATTAATTTCTATAACTCTGTGATTATAATAATAGCTCTATTCTTTCTCTGAGCCTGGAAGTTGTATAAACATAGAGGCATTGATTCTTGAATGTGAAGAAGAAAGTGTATATGGCCTCAGTTTTCTCCATAAAATCAATGCAGGTTGAATAGAGGGATTGCTGAGTGCCGGTGAAGGTCAGGTTGAAGTTGTATAAGATGAATTATTCATGCATTAAGACTGTAGTGTTCTAGTCTGCCTCCAGAAGCGCTCTTCAAGGAAGACCAGAAGTAGAGGGGTGAATTGCATAGGGGATTCTCTGACAAACGTGGGTATAAAAAGATCAAAGTGCAGGATGGAAGGATATGTGTACAACAAAATAAAATATCAGAATTGTCTATAAGTGATGTCTATAGTTTTTTTAAAAAAGCAAATTATTTGACACTTGAGAATACTAAAAGTAAGAACAGTTTATTAGGTGTATTTTACAGTTCTTTTTAAGCATTAAGATGAATGAGGAAAGGATAGGTAGCATAGTATTTACAGATTTTATTTATTTAGCACAAGTATCTACATTGCTTACCAAAGCACAATGATGTTGACAAGAAGAATGCAAAGGCAATTGTTCTGTTTTACTTCTCTTTTGTCCACTAAAGAAAGTTTAAAAAAAGAAAAGAGTTTAAATTCTATATCAATAACAAATAATCAAATAGCAGGATCACACAAAATATACTGACAGTGTTTAATCACTTCGTTACTCCGTTTTCTAAGTCCAGGTTCAGTATATGGGAAGAGTGTGAAGTTTTAAAGGTGGATTCTCAGATCTTCTGCAGGGATCTTCCCAACCCAGAAACTGAACCTGGGTTTCCTGCACTGCAGGCAGATTCTTTACTGTCTGAGCTACCAGGGAAGCCCTCAAAGAGAAACCAGTGAAACTGGTACTTTGCCAGGCTCCACTGTCCATGGAATTCTCCAGGCAGGAATACTGGAGTAGGTAGCCATTCCCTTCTCCTGGGAATCTTCTCAACCCAGGGACTAAACCCAGGTCTCCCACACTGCAGGCAGATTCTTTACCATCTAAGCCACCAGCACTAGTTTTGAGTAGTAACTAATATCACAAATTCTGCCTTTAACATTTTACTATACTGTAAAGATAACTACATGCAGAAAGCACTAAGTATTGTCAATTTTTTTTCTGAAGAAGTAGAATGTTACTACTTCAAGATTAACTTTGATTAGAGTAATTATGGAAGGCTATAAAATGGTCAGTCCTATAGAAAACTGAGTTTTGAAGAAAAGGACCTATCACCATTTATTATTACTACTATTTCTATCACCATTCTTGGCTACTCTTTGAATTATGGGCCCCAACCTATTGTCCCCGGCCCATAAATGCCATGTCTAAAGGCCTCACGGGTGTGCTTTCAGGTGATTAATCCACTTTGCTCCTCAGGTACTGTGAGTTGAATGTCAGTCCTTGTACATGTTGTGGCGTTTGGAAGAGGCTAATGGTCAGTGGCTAAGTCATCTTTAAAGACTAGGATGCCTATAAATGATCTGAAAAACAGGAGACTTTGGGGGAAAATCCACCCAGAATAGAATTCCTTGCTTTTTACTAATAGCTTTGCAAGGAGTTTTCAGGACAGGGCAAGGTCTGCTGCAGGGAAATCTAAATTCTTGATGAAATTATAATTTGAAAACTCTGAGAAGTTATTCTGAAAAATATGTTCCTTATTTAAAGAGTATCACACAATTTTATTCAAATGGACCAAAGGGACCAATTCCTCTCTGATTAGAAGGATCAACTGGAGACAGCATAAGTTGCTATTAATAGAATGCTCCATGTCTTGATTCAACTGAAGCCACAGGGGTGTCTAAAGGGCATGGCCCATGGAACTGTACTCTTTATCCCATCTCAGTAGGAAGAGGGTTTAAAGAAAGTTGACAGCACCTTTGGTGGGTCTCTCTAGGAAGGGCCCATTTTGGAAGGCAGCATGGCTGAGGGGTTGGGCTTGATTTTTATGTAGAGAAGATGAGTGTGGTTATACTGACTATGTCATCAACTCTCTTGCTATACTAAAAAAAATTACTGGGATCCCAGGACTCTGTCTGAAACCACATAGGGATGGAAACAATCAGACCACTTAGCAAAAGTAATATCAGGGGACAGTGTAAATGATTGAGAGCACAAGAAGTAAAGGATCGGGGGTGGGAGGGTGGGGAGAAGGCAGCAGCAAGTCCTTGCTGAACTGATCTCCCTAAGTATGAATTGGCTTATGTTCCTCACTGGTAGGTAGTACACAGTTTATACCAATGGAGATAGGATGTGGAGTTATAGATTAGGCTTAAACTTCTTCTTTGGTGTGTCTTTCACAGATTGTAGGTGCCTTAGCTCAGCACTATACTGACTCATAAATTCAGACTCTGGAACTCTTTGGAAGGTTCATGTCATGTCTTTAGGAGAAAATTTGATTTTGTGTGTGTGTGTAAAGGAGGTGAATCCTGATAAGGTTCCTTGTTTTTCTTTGTGAACACATACACATACACTCCTAATCCAGCCTTTCCTTTTGAGAATCTCTGCTTTTTGCAGCAGTGTTAGGTCAAATGCCTTATATATCTAAGGGTTATCAAGCTATTTCATTAAATTATCAAACACCCCAAGATTGTAAAAGCTGTCATTAGTTTACATCAGTCAGTCAGTTCAGTCTTTCAGTCATGTCCAACTCTTTGCAACCCCATGGACTGCAACACTCCAGGCTTCCCTGCCCAACACCAACTCCTGGACAAACCCATGTCCATTGAGTCAATGATGCCATCCAACCATCTCATCCTCTGCCATCTCCTTCTCCTCCTGCCTTCAATCTTTCCCAGAATCAGGGTCTTTTCCAATGAGTCAGTTCTTGGCATCAGGTGGCCAAAGTATTGGAGTTTTAGCTTCACGTCAGTCCTTCCAATGAATACTCAAGACTGTTTTCCTTTAGGATGGACTGGCTGGATCTCCTTGCAGTCCAAGGCACTCTCAAAAGTCTTCTCCAACATCACAGTTCAAAAGCATCAATTCTTCTGTGCTCAGATTTCTTTATAGTCCAACTCTCGCATCCATACGTGACTACTGGAGAAACCATAGTTTTGACCAGACAGACCTTTGTTGGCAAAGTGATGTCTCTGCTTTTTAATATGCTCTCTAGGTTGGTCATAGCTTTTCTTCCAAGGAGCAAGTGTCTTTTAATTTCATGGCTGCAGTCAGCATCTGTAGTAATTTTGGAGCCCAAGAAAATAGTCTCTCACTGTTTCCATTGTTTCCCCACCTATCTACCATGAAGTGATGGGACTGGATGCCATGAACTTAGTTTTCTGAACGTTGAGCTTTAAGCCAACTTTTTTCATTTTCCTCTTTCACTTTCATTAGCTCACATACCACTCTGATTTTCATTTTCTTCTTTTCTTTTTTTGGGAAATGTCTCTTATTTTCTTGTAATAAACTTATTGTGTGTGCGTTCTCAGTTATTTAGTCATGTCCAACTCTGCGATCCTATGGACTGTAGGTCTCCAGGATCCTCTGTCCATGGGATTTTCCAAGTAAGAATACTGGAGTGGATTTCCATTTCCTTCTCCAGGAGATCTTCCCAATTCAGGGATTGAACCCACGTCTCCTGTGTCTCCTGCATTGACAGGCAGGTTCTTACTACTGTACTACTTGGAAAGCCAATGCACTTATTAGGAGATTTGTAATATTTATTTTTAGCAATTTTGTACTGATAGGATTTTTTTTCAGAATAACTATTCCAACATGCTGCTGCAAGAGGCAACCTCTAAGACATTATTTAAAATAGTTTTATTGAAGTGTAAGATACATGTAAAGTACATTGATATTACATACATGCAGAAAAATGTATATGTCGTAAGTGTACTACTGAATGAAAAGTCAGAAAATGATCTTAACCATGTGAGATCACCCAGGTTGGTTACTGGAACATTAGTAGCCTCCAGAATTTCACTTCTTGTCCCTTATAACCACAACCTTCTCCTTCTACCCAAAGATCATTAGAGAATTGGTTTCTAACACTATAGATGATTTTTCCATGAATTTGAATATGATCATACTGTATGAACTATATTGCGTTTGGATTTTTTTCAGTACTTAGTTTACAAGAATTATTCATTTTGTTCCATGTGGCTGTATTCGTTCATCTGCACTGCTGTTGTTCCTATTGTATGAATATATTTATTCTCAATATATCTACTTTACTACTGCTAAAGGGCATTTGAGTCATTGAGTTTTTATCATTTAAAGTAATGCTGCTATGAGCATTGTTTACATGACATTTGGACGTGTGTGTGAGTGTATTTCTGTTAGGAATTGCCTAAAAAGAAATGTGAAAATACTGAGTCATAAGGTATCCACTGTTTGGTGCTGGTAGGTAATGGCAAACAATTTCCCTAAATGTTTACATAAATTCATAGTGTGATCTGAAATAAAAGAATTCCTTTAACTTCATATTTGCCAACACTTAGTGAGTCAGTTAAAATATTTTTTAGCTAACTTGCTGGGTGTGTATTGATATCCTACTACACTTATAATGTGCATTTCCCTGATGTCTTAATAAATTGAACAATTTTCACTAGTTATTGGATGTTTCATATTGTCTTTTGTAAGTTTCTAATTTAAGTGGTTTGCTCATTTGTTATTAAGTTGTTTTCCCTTTACTTAGTGATTTATATATACACAGGTAGAGGGTTTTGTTCTACTTGTTAATTTTTTCTGTTTATTTGGTGACTTTTTACAAGCATACATTGTTATTAATAGAGTCTGTTTTATCAGACTTTATAGTTAGTGCCTTTTGGTTTAAGAACTTGCCCCATTCCTATGGCATGGCAATATCTTATCATCTAGATTCTAGTTTTATCTTTTTGTGATCATATATAATATTGATCTGATATTGATTTCCATACTGTAAATTTCCTTCTTTAGTGGTTTGCTAATAATTTATTTTTGTTTTTGACATGAATTGATGTTGATATTTATCACTTTTTTTGTACTTACTTCTCCTTTATCCTCATAATATTGCAAACTACAGTGAGTTTTTTAAATATTAAAACTCCATTCTATTCTTGGAGTAAATCCAACATTGGTTATAATGTATATTCTTGTATTGACAGATTTGATTTCCTGGTATTTTGTTTAATATTTCTATCTATGTTCAGTTAAGTCTTTGTATCCAGATTCTGCTGAAATTTTAAAATAAATTGAGAAGTAATCTCTCCTTTATTACTATTTTTTTGTCTTGGAAGAGTTTGTACAGGAGTTGAACTATGCCTGTTAGTAGGATTCTCTGATTAAATAATTTTGGCCTAGAGTTTTCTTTGTGGAAATTTTATAGTTATGAAATCAATCTGTTAAACAAATATTGGACTGTTTCAATTTCCTATTTTTGTGCTAGTGTCTTTAAATTTTATTTTCTTGGAATTTTCTCGTTTTATATAAAATTTCAAAATTTTTGGAATATATTGATATTATAATATATACAGCCTCTAATTGTTTTCTAATGTCTACAGACACTGGTGATATTTACATCCTTATTTTTTGTTGCTTTCTTTTCTCTTTGAAATTTTGCTAGAAGTTTATTAATTTTAAAATTCTCTTTAAAACACCAAATTTTGCTTTTGTTGATAGACTCTTTTAAAATGGTTTTAATGATTTCATTGATGCTTTCTTTTATTATTTTCTTCTTTCATAGAGAATTTAACTTATTTAATATTTTCTAATTTTCTGAGATGGATGATTGAAGTTTTTGATTATCTATTGCCTTGTAACCAGTTACTCCAAAACTTAGTGGCTTGAAAAAACAGTTAATTGTCATTGCTATTGGTCTATTAGTTAGGGCTTAACTTGGGTCTTTTGTGCCACTACAGATAGCACCTGTGGCAGGAGTCACCTGAAGGGTTATCTGGGAGGGTCATTTAAGTATCTTCTTGATTTACATGTCTGACAACTCATATGGGGATGATTGGAGCAGTAGGGGGCTTGTCGTATATCACCCTTGGCCCACACTGCCTCTTCATTGTAGTTGCCTTGTGCTTGCTCACAGCATGGTGGTCTCAAGATAGCTGAACTTTTTACACAGTGGCTGGCTTGCCTCAGAGTGGGCAAGCTAAAAGAGACAGATGGAAGAGTTCTAGGAGAGCATGTAGAAGCATGCTCTCTTAGAAAAGTAGAAGCTGAAAGATTTTCCATGACTGGAGCTCAGAAACTATGTGCATTCACATCTGCTGCATTCTGCTGGTGAAAAGTGAGCTGAAGGGCAAGTCTAAATTCAAGGGCAGGGACCATACAAATGTGTGAATATCAGGTAGCATTTGTTTCACTGTGGGGCCATCTCTGGATTAAGGCTAACACACTTTGTCTAGTAAGTACATTTTCTAATGTGTTTATTAAAAGACATAAATTTCTTCATAAGCACAGCGTTTTCTACATTTTTCAAGGCTGATATATTGAATTTGCATAAGCATTCAGTTAAAAATACTTTCTAATTTCCATTGTAGTTTCTGCCATAACTCACAAGTTATTTAGAAATGTGCTTGTTAACTTCTAAATATATGGAGATTTATAGTTCCTTATTTTTTGTTGATGTCTAACCTGTGATTGGAGAATACAGCTTATATAATTTAAATTCTTTGTTTAAAATCTCATAATGTGTTGATTATCATTAATATTCATGTGTATTTAAAAAGAATGTGTATCTGGCAATTTATAAATGGGTCGCTATATATAATTTATTTGAATTTTGTGAATCATGCTATTCGAATCTTTTCTATCCCAACTGAAATTTTGTTTCACTAAAAGGTCTCCCGATATCATGGTTTATTTAATCATGTTCCTCTTATGTTAGTTTTTGGTTTATATTTTCTGAATCATATTTGGTAATGCATATTTAGGACTATTTTCTCTTCCTATTAATTAAAACCTTTATCTTTAGGAAGTGTCCTCTTCATCTCTGGAAATGCCTTTTGCTTTATCCCCAGAGACCTCATTCTGAGATTGGTTTATCCTGGGATGGGCAGAGACTAAATCCATTTGCCAATCATCTGCCTCTGCCTCATCACTGTGCATGTTTTTCCCATTTATTCCTGCCCAATGTTACCTACACTTGTTGAGCAAATTCTTTTCAGCTCTCTTTCTCACTTTTGAAGGTACTTTGAAAAATAAAATTTTCCTACATACTTCAAAAATCAGATCATGTGTTTTATTTTTTAAAAAGTTTATTTTGCAGAAATATGGTTGATTTACAATGTGTTCATTTCTACTGTACAGTGAAGTGATTCAGTTATATATACTTATATTCATATAAACCATAATGGAAAAGAACATGAAAAATTATATATATATTCCATTTATAAAATATATGATATTTTCTTGTGCTATACAGTAGGACTTTATTGTGTATTCACTCTGTATATAATTGTTTGCATCTGCTAATCCCAAACCCCCAATCCATCCCTTCCCCACCGTTCCTCCCCCTTGGCAATGGCAAGTCTGTTTTCTACAGATCATATATTTTAAATGATTTAAAACACTTTTATTTGCCTCTTAATAGGTTAGATATTCACCTGAAAATTCTCTTTAAGTGAGTTTTGCCTTCATAGGTAGAAAAGGTAATTTTCTATCTACTTTTATTTCAATAAACATACGATATGAATTAAAGTATTATAAATTAGGCATATGCCTTCTTAAAGGAATTAACTCAAACTGAAACTATGGACCCACAATCTACAATCAATGAACCATGTTTACCTGGCGAATGAAATACTAAGCCTAGGTATTGCTTTTCCACAACTATATTGTGAGTAGAATAATTATCAAAAATGAAAAATGAAACCAAATGAAACTCAAAAAACCAAGTCCTAATGATTTGCCTAATACTCCTGATAACCATGTAATTATGAAGTCATATGAAGGCAGCCATTTCATTCCTGGTCCATGAGTTTCAGAGCTTCTATGATCTTGAATATATTATGTCCATAGTCTTTTTTTTTTGGTATTTCCTAATTGGGAGGTAGAAGATGCTGCTGTCGTTTGAAATATGTTTCTATAGCATCCCAGAAAGCTTAGTATATTTCAAGGATTTGTGAGCTCACATATTTTTAATAGGCAGTTGTACACCTTTAACTTTATTTTCTTCTCCTCACCATAAATATCAGAAGCTATAATTAAAGAAAGGCATAAAACTGGAGTGCAAAATAGATGGTGTGTCTCCCCAAAGTACAACTTTGAAAGAAAAAAAAAATCCTTGTAAAGCAACAGGAACATACTCTGTGATTATCTGCTCTGGGGCAGTCACACAGCAAGCATGATGGGGATTACAAATTTGCTTGCTCTGGCAGGAAGGATATGCCTATTAACAGAAACCAGCTGTTCGGAAAAATTGCCATGCCCAAAGTAGGGAAAGGATGTCTTAATTTAGCTCTGGGCCACATTTATTACTGCTGAAAAAAATTATAGCAACTATCTACTCTATTCAATTAATGACATTCTTGCAAATTTATATAACACAAAGAAAATATTAAGAATAGTTCATCTAAAGTAAATCAATCTCTATGGTTTAGCAACTTCTTTCTTTCACCACATGATGTCTCTAGGCTTTCTAACTTGTTATTTTTCATCCAGGCCTATGCAAGGAGGGAATTTAATCAACTCAGTAGAAAATGTTTGCGCTTTTCTTCTTGGAGTGATCAACAGACCAGAGAGGTCACTTAGAGCCCTCACAGAGCAGTGAGGGGACAAGAGAATTGCATTTAGGGTTCACTGAGCATTGAATCTATTTTCTCGCTTGATGGAATTTGTGCAAATAACCGGTCTCTTCCTAAATTTGAGTGAAGTCATGTTGTGGCTTTTAAAACTATGGTTTTTGGTGGTATTTAACTCAAAGATGTATATAACAAAATGAACATAGATAGAAAAAGTCTAATTGGAATACGTAGACTCTGGATGAAAAGTTCTTATTTGAAGCTCTGAGATGTCAACTTTTCCATAATGACCTCTATTTATTTTGGCATCTAAGACTTCCCTGTAGCTCAGATGGTAAAGAATCTGCCTGCAGTGCAGAAGACCCAGGTTCGATCCCTGGGTCAGGAAGATCCCCTGGAGAAGGAAATGGCAACCCACTCCAGTATTCTTGCCTGGAGAATTCCATGGACAGAGGAGCCTGGTGGGCTCCATAGTCCATGGAGTCACCAAGAGTCAGACATGATTGAGTGATTAACACACATAATGTGAGGATTTTTACTGAGAACTTATTAATGGCTGAATTATATAGTAAGGACTGTTTGATTTCCTTTTGCAACTCAGTTGAGACGAATGATCAGTGATTACAAACCTAACTGATAAACATTATGTAAATAGAGTATAATAAGAGCAAAGAAAAAGAGCACTTAAAAAAAAGACACTGACTCAGGCTTGCAGTGGCGTAAGTGTGTGTTTGGGTGTGCACATGTGTGCGTGCACATGCGTGTGCTTGCAGCACATGTGTACTCTTCCACAGAAGGTAGACACTGAAAACAAGTTTGAACTATTAATTGGATTTATTCAACTTAATCTGGTGGATAATGCAGGGAAAGGAATTCTAGGAAGAACATGCATGGGCAGAGATTTCTGAAGACCTGAGCTTCATAGCTCCTTCAAAGAGTTTGAAATGACTGAGGCAGAATGAAGCCAGGAGGTGTGCAGAGGGTTAGTCCAGAAGGGCCTTGTGAGCACTGTCAAGAGGTTTGAATGTTATCCTAAAGACTGGGGAAACCCTGAAGGATTTTAAGCAAAATCATAAGATTTAAGAATGTCTATAGCAACCTTCCTTCTCTCTCAGGCCATCCCTCAGCTTAGGTGGTCAGAACTTAGGTGAAGCTTGGACCTCACAAGATCCTGGAGGTCAAGGACTCATCTGTTGAACACTAAGTATCCAGTGGTGGTGATGGTTTAGTTGCTAAGATGTGTCCGACTCTTGGTGACCCCATGGACTGTAGCTTGCCAGGCTCCTCTGTCCATGGAATTCTCCAGGCAGGAATTCTGGAGTGGGTTGCCATCTCCTTCTCCAGGGGATCTTCCCCACCTCGGGATCAAACCTGGATCTCCTGCACTGTGGGCAGAGTCTTTACGGACTGAGGCACCAGGGAAGCCCTAAGTATCCAGATCTGAGGTTATTTTCTGGAACTCTGGATGAGTTTGAAAAATATTTTTTGAATGGCTGAATAAATACATGAATAAAATACCTATGAATAATCACCTCTCTTCTCCAGACTTAATAAAGAAGTTGAGTTGTTGCCTGATCTTGACCTCTGTCTACTATTTAATTTGCCCCATGCCTCAGTACTGTCCATGAACAAGCTCTCAAATATCTCAAAGGTTGGTTTTTATCATTTATTTAGCTTATTACAAAGAACATTACTGAAATTACACCAAGCATGTCAGTGGGCCAGATCCAATAGTCATATAAAGACAACAATACTAGGTCTTTATCACTAAGCAGCTGGTAATCTCACCTCTTTTCTTCTGTAAACATTATTTTTCTAAACTTTTTGTCTTCCTTTTTATATTTGAATGGAATTTTCATTGTATCAGGGTAATTAGGAGCTATCATCTTTATTAAATATGTCATTCTATCAATTTTTGGTATTATTTTATTCTCATGTGTTCACAACTCTGTACATTAATTAAAAAACATTTCCTTGTAAGTTTATAAATAAGTCATTCATCTGAAACTTGGTTGTATTTTGCCATCCATAGCATATCAGTATTAGTTTCATTATCTGTATCATATTAAAATTTGATTTTTAACAGATGGCAACTGGTAATCTTGCAACTGTAGAGAGAAAAGCATATTTGTTTTTGAAATTTTAATATACACAGACTTAGTTTGCTTTATACATGAATAAGTTGATATTCTACAGTCTTGGGCTTACCTGGTGGTTCAGTGGTAAAGAATCTGATTGCCAAGCAGGAGTTGTGGGTTCTATCACTGATTTTGGTTGATCCTCTAGAGAAGGAAATGGTCATCCACTCCAGTAGTCTTGCCTTGGAAACCTTATGGACAGAGGAGCTTGGTAGGCTATAGTTCATGGAGTCGCAAAGGAGTCAGACACGACTTAGCAACTAAACAGCTAAAAAAACTTCTACAATATTAACTTCTGTTCTAGTAATTTTGTATTTCTTTTCCATAATATAATTTTCTTAACTGCTCTGTAGACTCATAATTTTGAAAGTGACTGCGATTCTTATAATCTTGAATAGATGATACCTTGGTATCTTCTTTTGGTATTGCTTATACAGATTAACTATACTGGGGCTTCCCTCATAGCTTAGTTGGTAAAGAATCTGCCTGCAGTGCAGGAGACCTGGGTTCAATCCCTGGGTTGGGAAAATCCCTGGAGAAGGAAATGGCAACCCACTCCAGTATCCTTGCCTGGAAAATCCCATGGACAGAGGAGTGTGGTGGGCTGCAGTCCATGGGGTCCCAAAGAGTTGGGCATGACTAAGCGACTAACACTTCAAAAAGAAAAAATAGTGTTAAATGCATAGATATGGAAATTGTGCAGAAACAGCAAAATATTAGAACAATGGAATGCTTATAATCAATTGTTTTGATGCTTTCATTTTGGATGCATGAGGCCAAATAGCATGGAAATCTATAGTTTAAATTTACCTTAAAAGCTAATACTTTTAAGGCACAATAGTTGGAAAATGCAAAATTTCCATTTTCTAGATTGACACATTCTTGTAAAAATTATAGTAAATGTACTAGATTGTACATTGTATGATTACTACCCCATTACTGTGAATTTTTGAATATTGAATGCTTATTTTTCCCATTTCAGTAATTTTTTTTTTTTGCATTCATTTTCTTTACAAGTAAGAGAAAAGAAACATTTAAATCTGTAAGAAAATTACATGGTACATTCAGAGTTGGGGACCAAATTGACGTGATTTTTAGCTATGCCATTAAATAAGCATTAAGCACATTTTATGAATTGAAAAACAAAGAGTCCAAGACTTTGTGTGCTTGAATGATATCTAGAAGATTATTTTCTGGATGAATTCTGATGGGCTTCATATATGGTTAGAAAGTTGCCCGGAGCATTTAAGAGTCTGGAATTGGCCATCTTTCTTGCTCTGAGCTAGAGCACAGGCATTTCCTTGTTTTAAAGGTTAGTCTTTTGATGATGCTGAAGAGGACAGTGAAGGATCTCTGGGAAACTGAGGAGTCTCCTGTTTACTAGACCTACATCTTGCATCTCTGTTGAATCCTTTGCTTTCCCCCTACAGTACCAGAACCAACAATGAAGGGATGAAGGCAACTGATATGAATTAATGGATTATTGGGGCTTTCCAGGTAGCATAGTGGTAAAGAATCTGCCTTTCAATACAGGAGACACAAGAGACTCAGGTTCGATCCCTGGTTTGGGAAGGTCCCCTTGAGTAGGAAATGGCAACCCATTCCAGTATTCTTGCCTGGAAAATTCCATGGACAGAGGAGCCCGGTGAACTAATGAAAAATCAGGTGTCAATCTCTGTTGCTTATAGACATCACCTCCTTGAATCAGCTAAGTAAAGTAGGTTTAATGTTCATTTTGAAGAAACTGGAGTCTCTAAGGATGATGCAATTTACTAAAAGTCACAAAAGGAGTTAGTAGAGGGTATCATAAATTTAAGGCTTCCCAGGTGGTGCTAGTGGTAAAGAACCTCCCTGCCAATGCAGGAGACATGAGAGCCATGGGTTCAATCCACAGCCTATGCCTTCAACAATGGCATTCACAGTTTCTCTCTTGATCCCAATCTCTTTGGAAGTAGGCATTCGCTCTCCATTTCACATTCCTCCCTGTCATAATCGGGTGATTCCACAGCGTAGTCATTAAATTATCTCAGCATTAAAGTCCTCTCCCAGAGGGAATCTGTACCGCAATTCTTGGTCAGTTGTAAGCACATTTACTCGAAGTCTCTGAGTTGATTTTATGGGACTACCGATAGAGGGTGGCATCTTACCCCTCCTTTGCCACTTTTTTAAGGCTTGGGATGTTTTTCTATAGTTCTGTCTACATCTCCTCTCTCCTAAATTTCTGATGCAATTCTGGATTTAAGGGAGAAATTCCACCATGGCGAACCACTATTTGATCTGTTACTGTGGCTATGTGCATCCCTCAGGTGTATTAGAGCTGAATAAAAAAAATAAAACTGTTAAAAACACTTTTTCAGTGTGTGAAAACTGGATAAGGAGTCTTGGTTCAGTTGCATTAAGAAGATCAATCGTCAGATAATGACATGACGCACTTTTCTCAAACAACAGCCTTGCTTGCTGATGTAATATAATTCCTGGGCAGCTTCAGCCTTTAAATGATTGACCCTCTCATTCACAGCTATTGCTCAGTTCCTCCCAGGGACTGGGTGTTAAGGCTTCTCTGTGATTATTTCTCTGCTTGTGCTATCTCTCTGGAAGCCAAATATTGTATTCTTTGATGCAGGAAAATGTAAAATCAGAAATGTGATCCTTCCTTTTAAAAAAACCAGCTAGGCAGTTTCCTGGGGGCTGGGTGGAGGGGAATACTTGTCTATTCAGTGTCTGTCTTTTAAATTGCTTTTGAATGCCTCTAAGAATACTGAAATCTTGACCTAGTAAATTAGACAAAAGAGCATTAGTTGAGTACTAATCTTTGGAGTAAATTTCCCAAACAAGTTTAAGCTTGACTGTGCTCTGCCTTCCGGATGGTGATGGTTTCTCTGCTGTGTTTACCTGCCTGTCAGTGTGAAGAGGTAAGGACGCGCCTATTGTCACTTTCCTCAGCTGAAATGTAAGGTCTTGGTATTTCAAGCTCGTTGCAAGTGTGTGAAATACGTTTCAGGTAAACTCAGGAAAATTTTGGAGCCTGAGAGTGGGGGAGGAAGTGATAATTTACAGTTTGCTCTTATGGTTAGGAAACACAGAATCAACTTAAATGAATTTATTGTTTTTAAATCATTACCCCATTTCCAAGCCAACTTCTTTATTGTGAATGCATGTGAAAATCTTAGTAAAATGTCTGTTTGCAAGCAGACTGATTTCTTGTCTCCAGGCTGCAGACATTTAGAGTAAACTTGAAGTGCTTCTGACAGTTTCAAACCCAAATCACAGCATACAACTTGATTCATATTTTAACACATGCCTCCAAGTTTGCATGGTATTTCACTTTGTAAAAATGCATTAATTTCAATTTCCTCCAACACATAAGCTAAATACATCTTCCCTCACGTGTGTAGCTCACTTATTCCTTGGAACAAGCTACCGCTCACAACCCATAGGTACTCTTGGATTTGGACATTTTGTTAGTCTCACATCATCCAGTCGGTAAGAGTATTTTATTTGAAATGGGCCTCCTTGATACTTCCGAAATCATGTTACACAAGTAGCTAACTTTTTTGTTAATAGTATGAAGGAAAATGGTAACTGATGATGTTCACAACCAGACAGTGTTAAAATAGGCTGCTTTTGAGCAATTATTCTGTAACAGGCCTTCTATTGTGTCAACAAAACCTTTTGAAAACATGTAATCTGATACTA
This sequence comes from Antilocapra americana, assembly GCA_007570785.1. Taxonomy (NCBI): domain Eukaryota; kingdom Metazoa; phylum Chordata; class Mammalia; order Artiodactyla; family Antilocapridae; genus Antilocapra; species Antilocapra americana. The sequence goes on along the minus strand of ML660786.1, from coordinate 5,820,567 downwards.
TAATTGGCCAAATGATAAGGTCCTAAGAGTTGGAGGCATATCTGTCCTGCAGACTATTTTTTTCCCAGTGTTTGACACAGACGTGTGTTCTACCAATGTTTATTTTAAAACATAAAAATTTTTTTTATTGAAGTATAGTTGACTTACAGTGTTGTGTTAGTTTTAGGTATGCAGCAAAGCGATTGTGTCTGTGTATATGTATACACATATATGTATATACATTCTTTTTCAAGTTCTTTTTCATTATAAGTTATTACAAGAGATTGAGAATAGTTCCTTGTGCTGGATAGTAGGCACAGTATCAGTCCTTCCAATGAAGGATTATGTTCTTCTCTGTTAAAAGTGTATGAAATCAAAGAGTAAGTTAAGAGAGATTCCAAGAGTATACAGAAACGACAGTCCTATGGCTAGAACTTAGGGTTACCAAGGGAGAGATGGAGTGAGGGAGGGCTAAATTAGGAGTTTGGAGTCAGCAGAAAAAAATACTATATATAAAATCGATAATCAACAGGATCATACTGTATAGCACAGGGAACTATATTCAATATCCTGTAATAAGCCATAATGGAAAAGAATACATATATTTCAGTATAACTGAGTCAGTTGGTTGTACACCAGAAACTAACACAACATTTTAAATCCACTATGCTTCAAGGAAAAATAAAAACAAAAAATAAAATCAGAGGAGTGGAGACTCTGAGGGATTTGTAATACAAAAGCCTAAAAAGTTGACCTTGAACATACAGCTGTTTTCTCTCATAAAGGATAGTCTTCACTCATTCTTACAGGACATAAAACACCACATCTTGACAGTATTTAGCTAATAATAATGGCCTGAGTTTGGTGGGAAATGGACTTATTCAGCCTGCGTCAAGGGGATCTGTCTATGCTGGTGCGGAAATTCTTTGCATCAAAGTGTGGGACTGTTCTTTATTAATCATTCAAGATCTCTGCCACGGAAAGCTTAAAATGATATGTGGACGAAACATATTTTCTCAACTGCAAATTTCACAATGCCGTCTCCTGTGTCTCCTCCAGACCTAAAGCATATCAGCCAAGCTTAAATTTTATTCCAGTGATTTAGTTTGTTAGTTTTATATTCGCTTTCTACCTCCTGAGATTGCATTCTTCTCCATGAGAATTCAAACTCCTTGCAGCCCCAGAATTTCTCTGACATCCCCTGGAACCATCCATCTTCCATTACAGAGAGACAGTAACTCTCTTTCAAGTCTTTTGCCTTCTCCCTGTTCTAGTGAACATAAAACCATTCTGGGATAAAATGTCTTTTAAAAGTTGTGTGCTTTCAACTGAGATTCAGATCAGTTCTGAACCCCAAAACTTTTTAAAACGTGTTTCCCCATTTAGAATTCAGAATCAGCTTGAGGTTCTTAAGAGTGAACATTAGAAATCTTGCCATGGTTATAGTCTGGCTAAAATAGACTGCAAATTTGAGAGAGAATGAACAAATGCTAAGCCATCTTTTTAAGTCTCATTGCTTTTAAAAGAGAACTACCTCTTTCACTTTCCTGTTGTTAGAAGGTTAAATATGGAAATATGCTACTATGAATTAATCAGCTCTCTGAAGACATTAAAAAAAGAGAGATTAAATGCCTTTGAAAGCTTTCTGTAGAATAGGAAAGATGGACTATTTGTTGAAACTAGAGGCAGATGTTATTGAACTGAATGGACTCCTTGGGTAATGACAAAACAAGACTGGTTGAGAAATCATGGGCACCAAATCTGTTTCCTGCTGTGCTGCAAGGGAGCCCTCTCCAAGCGCATCACGGGGGAACTGAAGCTTCTATCTATCAAGGCACTATCCACAGGACTGCCATTTCTGTAAACTCTTGGAGTATCTCTTAAATAGTTTTCTATATATAGGTCTTCCTGGCATTTGAAAGGCTTCCCAGGTGGCTCAGTGGTGAAGAATCTGCCTGCCAATGCAGGAGACTCCGGAGATGCAGGTTTGATCCCTGAGTTCGGAAGATCCCCTAGAGGAGAAAATGCCAGTCCACTCCAGTATTCTTGCTTGGAGAGTCCCATGGACAGAGGAGCCTGGCGGGCTACAGTCCACAGGGTCACAAAGTTCGGCATGACTTAGTGACTGAGCACACGAACTATTTGAAATGTTCATATAACTCATCAAATTGACTGGGGGTAGTGAGCCCCAAGTCAACCTTGTATAAATTTTACAGTCTGGATTCATTCATTTTGTCCAGAACCAGGTGTTGAAGATAATTATATTAGGGTACAGAATGTAATAGGCCTACATGCTAAGTTGCTTCAGTTGTGTCCAACTCTTTGTGACCCTATGGACCATGGCCCGCCAGGCTCCTTTGTCCATGGGATTCTCCAGGCAAGAATACTGGAGTGGGGTGCCGTTCCCTCCTCCAGGGGATCTTCTCAATTCAGGAAGATCTGGTCTTCTGTAAGACACATGGTCTCTTACATCTCCTGCATTGGCAGGGGAGTTCTTTACCACTAGCACCACCTGGGAAGCCTGGTCTAGAAAGCTACCAGAAGCTACGAGTTCCTAGGCATTTGTCTTAAAAAAAAAAAATCACAATATCAGATTAAGATGTAGAAAATTCACCCTGAGGCATTGACTTTCTATTTTAAGTGAATACTTTGCAAAATTTTAGGCAGCTCCCAAAGCAGCTTAGTGTTAGACTGAAGTGAGGAATAAGTTTAGATTAATTGAAAATCCTTTGAGTATGCTAATTATTTATTATAACACTGAGAAGCCTTTTTTTCTTTGTTGTTTTTTTTTTTTTTTTTTTTTAAAACTGTTCCTCTTCCTGGCATCTAAAACCATTTTAGGTATTTCTGGCAAAAGATAAAGTATGTAGGGAATATGAGACATTTAAATTAAGTTTCTGAGTGTTTGTGACTGAAACTCTTTATTGGCCTGCAGCATCATTTTTCACCATCTTCCTTTTTAATAACCGAAACCCTAAAGTTTTAGCTCAAATGTGACTGACCACAGACAACACCTGAGGAGATGGCAGCCACAGGATGGAAAGAACCTGGTCCCTAAATGATTCTGAATGACCTTGTGGAGCATTAACTTTTATTCTCTTTGTTGCAGTATCTCATCCTGGACTCTAACTGATAGAGTGGTAGACGACTATTTATGTAGGAAATTATTTTATCTACAATTCTTAGACTTTAATTCATTTCAATTCAGTTTTCAGAGAGAATATAATAGTCTTCCACTTTCAGCTAAGATGCAATAAAAGGGGCTTGACTTACCCTCCCTTCTAAAACAACCAAGAAAACCAGATACAGTATGTAAAACAATGGCTTTGGACCCACCTGTCTCAGGTAAAGAGGAAGGACAATCCCTGAGAGATGGGAAGCAAATGAAGTGAATCCTAGACTGTCCCAGCTTACTGGCTGAAGGAATTTCCAGGTCCCCAAGCTAGAAGGGGGAACTCAGGCAGAGCTGGGTAGGATCCCTGTATGGAGGAGCCTTATCGAAGAATTCAAGGAGATCAAGGTGCTAGAGTTTGTGGGGCAGAGTGCTAAAGAAGAGGCAGAGAGACCCTCCAATAAGTTGAGTCACCTTGTGTATTCAGATGAATACTATCAGCATATTCATATGAGGAAACTACCCAGGACTAGAAAAAGAACTTCTCCCCCCAAAAAAAAACAGATTAGAGGCAGTGCCCTGTACTCAGAGCTGATTATAGTCCTGTCCTCATAGTCAAAATAGAAAACCTGAATCACAAGGTCCTTCATAGAGTACAGTGGTACCCCCTTATCCAGGGATACCTTCCTAGACCCCCAGGGGATGTCTGAAAGCACAGAGAGTACTGAATCCTATGTATTCTGTTTTTTCCCCTATACATCATACATATCTAGGATAAAGTTTCATTTATACATTAGGCACAGTAAGAGATCACAACAACAATAATAAAACAGGACCCTGATAACAATGTACTGTAATAAAAGCTATGTGAATGTGCTCTGTTTTGTTCTCTTACTAAATATCATACTGTATTGAACTCACCCTTCTTCTTCTGCTGATTTGATGTGAGATGATAAAATTCCTTTGTGACGAAGTGAGATGAATGGCATAGACATTGTGACATAGCATTAGGCTCCTGCTGGTCTTCTATCTATATTCAGAAGGAGGCTCATCTGATTTAGGTGACCCTGGCTCATCCAGACATGACAGTGTTGATAATTGGATGCCAGGGGCAGACAGTGTTGATGGCTGGAAACCCTGGGTGGGATGAAACGGACAACATGAAATTTCACCATGTTACTCAAAACAACACACAATATAGAATTTATGAATTGTTTATTTCTGGAATTTCCCATTTAGTATTTTTGGACTGTGGTTGGCTTTGGGTAACTGGAATGATGGGAAGCAAAGCTGTGGATAAAGGTGGAGACTGCTGTCCTCAGAAGTGTCTCGACTCAGCAGAAGGCTAGTTTGACACTTGACTATTAACACTGCACTTGTCCCACCTAACAGATCTTAAAAGCAATGCTGAAAGGATCAAACTGCTTCTGACTAATGTATATGAAGGGATATAAAAAGGACCCAATATTAGTTGTCCATCCATGCATGCTCAGTCACGTCCGACTCTTTGCAATGCCACGGACTGTAGCTTGCCAGGCTCCTCTGTCCATGGGATTATCCAGGCAAGAATACTGGGGTGAGTTGCCATTTTCTCCTCCAGGGGATCTGCCCATTTTAGGGATCAAACACTTATCTCTGGTATCTCTAGCACTGACAGGCAGGTGGGTTCTTTACCACTGTGCCACCTGGGAAGCCCCCATATTTAGATAGTTGCTGAATAAACGAGTTCCTGGACTGGATAGAAGGTTATAGATGGGAAGAGCTAAGCAGGCTGGATACATACAGGGCAACCAGAGGTAGACTATGTGAGGCAGAAACTAGAATTTTAATGCAGGGCAAACCAATTTTAATCTTAAACTGGAGCAGAGATTCTCAACCTGATGTAAAGGGATCCTGATAGATTGTTCCCATATTCTCAGACACGCCTGTCCTCCACCTTATTTGTTTGGGCTTCCCAGGTGGCTCAGTGGTAAAGAAACCACCTACCAATACAGGAGACACAGGAGATGCGGATTCGATCCCTGGGAGAGAAAGAAATCCTGGGGTAGGAAATGGCAACCCACTCCAGTCTTCTTGCCTGAAAAACCCTGTGGACAGAAAAGCCTGGTGGACTATAGTCCATGGGGTCACAAAGAGTCAGAGACAGCTGAGTAACTGAGCATGCATGCACATATCTCTTTATGTATACTTAGTAATATGATTTTTATTTGGATGACAATGAAAAGGTTTAAAGCATACTCAATAATCTTGATGGCCAAGGTATAATCAGGTAGTGCCAGAACTCTTTGCTCTCATTACTACGTGTGTCTGTGATAACTCTGTCCTCAAGTAATCCTTTAAAGTAATAATTTTAACTGCAATGCTACAATTCTTAACTGAAGACTGGAGCTCTCAAATGCAACTTGTATACTTTCAAGTTCTCTGGTTCTTAATTAGTGGTCTAGAAATGTATCATTTTCAGTCTTGGTTGAATGAATGAATATGAATTATGGGAAAATACCACTTACGTGCTAGGAAGTTAACATCTTGAAAGATAATAAATGTTATTATGTTTGTGATGCTAACAGAACATTGTTAGTTTTATACAGCTTCTTGAAAATGTTTAGGGAAGAAAAAATTTTTAGTTTCACAACTGGAATGGAAAAGTTTAAAAAGAAACCACAAGAACATAGAGGACACAGGTTTTGCAGGCTAGTAAAGCATTGTTCTACTTAGATCATTAGAATTGCAAAGTGGAACATTTCAGCTGCAGGTTAAAAGCGGTTTTTGATGCTCAAAGCATAAATGGGACAAAGCAAAGTATGTATCCTTAAGACAGAATGGGAAAAAAGCAAATTTAACTTAGTTCAAGAAAGAAGATAAATAACATATATCTTCTGTCATATTTTATATAACTACTATCTATATTGGGCTTCCCTTGTGGCTCAGCTGGTAAAGAATCTTCCTGCAATGGGGGAGACATGGGTTTGATCCCTGCATTGGGAAGATCCCCTGGAGAAGGGAAAGGCTACCCTTTCCAGTATCCTGGCCTGGAGAATTCCATGGACTGTATAGCCCATGGGGTTGCAAAGAGTCAGACACGACTGAGCGACTTTCACTTACTCTATCTCTACTGGGCAAGTAAAGTGAATTGGAAAATTTGTTGCCATTATTTTAATGGTCTTTCTTTTATAACAGCAACTACTGTATTATCTGGATCATATATACGGTTCACTGTGTCCAGAGATACTTTCTATTAATCTGACTTGCCTGTTAGCAATCATTATTACTACCTCTTGAAAGATGATGAAATGACATAAACAGGGCTAGAAGGAAGTAATCAGCATTTCTAGGCCTTAGCTAGGAAACAAATGTACAAAGTCACAGTAAATGACATGGAGCTCCAAACTAAGATACCCATGATATAGTAGTTTCTATAGTCAATACAGAGAAAATATTGACTATCAGGGGATTTTATTTTGTTTCACAAAATAGGTCTATAATTTTTAAGTTATTCATATTTGGAGAAATTCTCCAGGATTTTTACAGTGTTCATCTATTAAAATTATGAAGAAATGAGTCTACAAATATTGATTCGAATATCCAGTTCTTATTTTTGCATTGAAACTAGGCTCCATTTTTGGGTTATAAGGTTATAGGGATTTCAGGCTATGTTTTTCTTTTTTTAAAATCCTAAATTTAATATTCATTTTGCCTTCTTTGCTCAGTGCCTAGTAATTTTACATAAGAAAAGAATTGAACATTTTTACAGCTTTGTGACATTCACTCCCTCTTACAATTTTGTCAATTCAAACCTTTAAAGCCTCTAAATTTACATTTCGCATCTGCACATCAAAGTGCTCATTTCATCATCCTGTCTCAGGAAGGATTAGAATAACCACAGAAAATCATCACAGAGCACTAGCTTTAGAAGAGATTCCTGTAAGAAGAGTAAGTATATCTGTTGAGAACACTGCTGCAAGGCGAGAATTCCACTAAGGAGATGGCTTCAGATCCTAGGAGTCACTATGCAGGTCATTTTTTTCTTCTGTAAATTTCTCCATGACTGTAACCTGGGAAGTATTTGAGGACAGATGGTGACTGGTTCAATCAGTTTGTCTTTATACCTTGTGATTCCGTATACTATACTGCACCAATATACAAACAATATACAGACTTGGGTGGTGTGTATTACCTTTGCTATGTCAATGAGTGGCATTTTTCTTATAACCATCCTGAAGCGCAGGCGCGAACACACACACACACACACACACACACACACACACACACACACACACACATTTTATGGGCTTATTGCAGTGATCATACAAGAGCTGCCTTCTGGGACTTCCCTGTTGGTCCAGTGTTAAGAATCTGCCTGCTAATGCAGGGGACACAGGTTTGATCCTTGGTCTGGGATGATCCCGTAAGCTGCAGAGCAACTAAGCCCTCAAGCCACAACTGCCGAGCCTGTACACTCCAGACTCCAGAGCCCATGATCCCAACAGGAGAAGCCACTGCAATAAGCCTGCACACCACAAGGAAGAGTAGCCTCCCGCCTCTCCACCACTTGCCACATCTAGAGAAAGCCAGTGTGCAGCAACAAAGACCTATTACAGTAAAAAAAAAAAAAAAAAAAAAGAAAAGAAAAAAAAAAGTTACCTTCTTCCCCAGAGGAGATCAAATGACTCTGTATTGGGAGACCTATTTATCAAAGATAAATCCAGAAATGTCAGTTAAAGGGATGAAGTCATTAGGAGAGAAGGAAAAAATGTTTGGTTCTCCAAAAACTGGAGACCACGAAGGAAAACTCGTGGAATAGTCAAGGGAGGAAGGTCAGTTCAGATGGGGCTGAGCCAAAGAACAAATAAGAACAAGCACTGGCCCTGGAGGGAAGCTGCCAAGCCTGGCAGCCTGCTGCGCTACCTCAGCCTAGTGACTTGAATGCTAACATTTTTCTGAGCTGTGATTTCCTTCAGTTCATCTCTCTGCCTTCTTTGCTTCAGCTGGGCAGATATCGAACACTCTTCTTTCTTCTACAATTCCCTGTAGTCCTATAGTTCTGCGCTTGTATCCTACATTTTTCCCCTCTAGGTTACAACAAGGTGACTACCATTTAAGAGAGTAGTGATAGTAATAAAATCTTACATCTTTAATGAGCTTTTAACTTTTCCAAATAGTTTCATGTCTATTAATTCTTAGCACATTTAAATCTCACAACAACCCAGGGGCTATGTTGTACAGTTATGATTTCCATTAGATCCATAAGAGAAAAAAGTTGAAAACTATAGAGGAGAAATGGAGGAGAGATATATGGAAATGAAACTAGTAGCCAATGAGTTTACTTCCTAATAAACTAAGAATGTTAGATGTGAAGGGGAAAAATGAAAAAAATATGAAAAAAGAACTGTTTCCATTTCTTTGGTATATGGGCAGAGCTACGAAAATTTCTAGGGAATTTCACCTCATTGATTTTCTATGCCTTTGAGCTGTGTTCTTTATGTACTTTCTGTGGCTATTTTTTTGATCTTATATTCTCAAACAATACTACAAGATTCCTGGTGGCATTTACAGCTTTTGGGATACCTCAAGGTAGGCTTCTGAGGTGGTTAAAAAGATAAAAGGTATTACACAAATAAATAAATAACTTTAGTCTCATTTAGCCAAACAGAAATTAATAAATTATGATAAGACAGTATATTGGGTTATGTTGCCCTGCAGTATTCATCTCTAATTGTAAATTTTGGCAGGAGATTGATACTTATTGAATTACCTTATCTGTAAAATGATGTTTGGGACTATATGACCTGGGACTATATGATCACTACTACTTTCTTCTAGGTTTAATAGTCTCCAACATTTTCTAAAGTTGTTCTCGGAATTGTGCTGGATTATAATTGTAGAAAAAGCAAGCAAGGAAGAATGACATAATTTGAATATCTTAAAAAATTGAAATATAATTTTAATATACATTCTCAAGTCCTTGATACTTAGTTTTTGATAGAAGTAACTACAGACATGTTTAGTCAAGCTCAAGTGATGGACTTGTATATTATAAATGTCTATAAGCTCTACGGGCTTCCCTGATGGCTCAGACGGTAAAGAATCTGCCAACATTGAGAGATCTAGGTTCGAACCCTGGGTTAGGAAGATCCCCTAGAGGATGGCATGGCAACCCTTTCCTGTATTCTTGCCTGGAGAATCCCCATGGACAGAGGAGCTTGACAGGCTACAATCCATGGTGTCACAAAGTGTCGGCCATGACTGAGCACCTAAGTACATACAGCCATAAATTCTAAAATTCATTTAAACAAAGCAAATTGTAAACAACTCCCCAAATTTTATCTAAATTATATAAATACTTTCTACAGGAGTGTTTCTGCATGTGGTAGAACAATTTGATGGGGCCAAAAATGAATTCTAGAATCCAGAGATGCATGGTTATAGAAAGTTGTTTAAAGTGCTAATTAGCTTTCGATAGTAAAAATCATGGTTTTAGACACAGGGTTTGATATATTAAAAAAGAATAGCTTCTTTTCTTTGCAATGTAGGTAGATAGTAGATTGCTCCAGTAGATAGAGGAGAGTTGATATCCCAAGTAAAAGTCAGAAATTCATATCTGCTATGAAAAAATATTTTGCCGTAATAAAATAACTGAATTAAAAAAATTCATTTAACAATTATCATTGAATGATTGGGCTTCCCACGTGGCATTAGTGGTAAAGAATCTGCCTGTTAATGCAGGAGGCATAAGAGACGCTGGTTTGGTCCCTGGGTCGGGAAGATTCTCTGGAGAAGGAAATACAACCCACTCCAGTATTCTTGCCTGGAGAATCCCATGGACAGAGGAGCCTGACAGGCTACAGTCCACAGGGTTGCAAAGAGTCGGACACGACCGAAGTGACTTAGCATCCACACACTCACACACTGAGTGATTAGTATATAATTAGCACTGTGTTTACTAAAGGAAATATGAAAGAAATGCTAGGTATGGTTACTACCCTTCTCAAGTATTTGGAAAATAATTAGGAAGAAATAACTTATTTGCTCCAAATCATTGTTTAGCAAGGTACAATACTATTTGGTCCAAATGTCTGAGGTAAGCAATAATTCAACTAGATCAATTATTGTTGGGAAGGCAAAAGAAAGCTGTTTTGGAGACAATGAAATGAGCTTCAATTGACTTGAAAGAAATGAGTAGATTGGGGCTAAGAATTAAAACATGGCAATTTAATTGTAGTAAGCGAATGTTTATACACTATAAAGAGTGTGGTGTGTGCAGGAGATCGTGATGCTAGAGTGAGGGGTGTGGGGATTGTATGGAGATTTGGTGGAAATAACGGTAGGTAAACTAAGGGCAAATAATTGAGAATCTTGAATGACAGTGAATTTGGATTGTATTTTCAGACAAAGGAGAAACACTGGCAGCTTTCAAGAAGTTGAAATGATTATTTGAAGCAGATAAATCTGAAAGCAGAATAATATATAGCTGGGTGTGATAGAAAAAGTATTGCATTGTCAGAGAGATTTCCTTGGTTATAATTTTCATTTTGGAGCCCACCAGCTATATAATGTTATGTAGTTCACTTTTCTGGGCTTCAACAGAATTGGCTGTAAGATCTGTATGAAAGTGGGTAGGAGGGTCTTTGTTAGATGTTCTTTTTTCAGGTTTGCTTCTAGTTTAGCCTGGCTAAGAAGACCAAATATAAAATTATACTGTTTTCCCAAGTGTGAGTTAATAATGAGCTGGGAAAGTAAAAGGATATATAGGAGAGAGGAAATGTAAGGGTCAGAGAAGGCCTCATTTTGAATTGATTTTTTTTTTTTTGGAGTATAATTGCTTTACAATGTTGTGTTAGTTTCTGTTATACATGGGAGTGGATCAGCCATGTATGTACATATGTCCCTTCTGTCTTAGACCTCCCTCCCACCTCTCTCCCCATCCCACCCCTCTAGGTCATCACAGAGCACTGAGCTGAGCTCCCTGCCTCATGTATACAGCAGGTTCCCACTGGCTATGTATCGCACACTCAGTAAGGTGTAAATATATGTATAAATCCCAACCTTCCAATTCACCGCTTTCCCGATGTGCCCACATATCTGTTCTCCACGTCTGCGTGTCTATTCCTTTCCTGCAAATGGGTTCATCTGTACCATTAACACACACATGTGGACTCTAGAAAAATGAACTAGTAGATTTTTAAAAACTACCAGTAGAAGTAAGTTAGAGGGATATGGTGTGAAAATGATTAGGAGAAATCCCTAACTCTTCCATTGATTGTGCTATGACCTTAGGACATTCAATTATATCTGACTTAATGTGAATGAGTAAATAGTTTTTATGAAACCCTTAAACAAAGGTATTCCTCTAGGTTACGTTCTTTCCTATTTACCCTACTCTCCCTCACCCCAATATCTAACCTATCACTTAATTCTATTAGCTATCTAAGATAAATGCTTGTTCTCGTCTAGTTCTCTCCACCTGACTTGACTCTAGTCTGGATTACTGCTGCAGGCGTTGTCATCAATGGACAGGGAAACTAGTTATGGTAAGGGTTACAGCAGTCTACAAAAAGTAAGCTAGTGTAAGTCACATTGTTTTCATAGTATTTCAGGCAATTTAATAAGTCTTAAATAATTTAGGGAAACAAAATGTTCAGGGAATATCAGATCAGTTCACTTCAGTCACTCAGTCATGTCTGACTCTTTGCGACCCCATGAATCACAGCACTCCAGGCCTCCCTGTCCATCACCAACTCCTGGAGTTTGCCAAAACTCATGTCCATTGAGTCGGTGATGCCATCCAACCATCTCATACTCTGTCGTCCCCTTCTCCTCCTGCCCTCAATCTTTCCCAGCGTCAGGGTCTTCTCCAATGAGTCAGCTCTTCACATCAGGTGGCCAAAGTATTGGAGTTTTAGCTTCAACATCAGTCCTTCCAGTGAACACCCAGGACTGATGTCCTTGCAGTCCAAGGGACTCTCAAGAGTCTTCTCCAAGACCACAGTTCAAAAGCATCAGTTCTTCGGTGCTCAGCTTTCTTTATAGTCCAACTCTCACATCCATACATAAACACTGGGAAAACCATACTCTTGACTAGATGGACCTTTGTTGACAAGTAATGTCTCTGCTTTTTAATATGCTGTCTAGGTTGGTCATAACTTTCCTTCCAAGGAGTAAACGTCTTTTAATTTTATGGCTGCAGTCACCATCTGCAGTGATTTTGGAGCCCCCCAAAATAAAGTCAGCCACTGTTTCCACTGTTTCCCGATCTATTTGCCATGATGTGATGCAACCGGATGCCATGATCTTAGTTTTCTGAATGCTGAGCTTTAAGCCAACTTTTTCACTCTCCTCTTTCACTTTCATCCAGAGGCTCTTTAGTTCTTCTTCACTTTCTGCCATAAGGGTGGTGTCATCTGCATACCTGAGGTTATTGATATTTCTCCCAGCAATCTTGATTGTACCTTGTGCTTCTTCCAGCCCTGCATTTCTCATGATGTACTCTGTATATAAGTTAAATAAGCAGGGTGACAAGATACAGCCTTGATGTACTCTGTTTCCTATTTGGAGCCAAGCGATATGAACATATTTAATGAATAAAAAACTGGATAACATATGCTAAGTGCTCTTTTATATATATATAATTTCAAGATTATTAATATAAAAGTTTTGATGTATATGTAACACTCCTATTTCCAGATAAAGAAACTTAGAAAGTAGCTCACTAGTCCAGGGTTGCACAGTTGACATATTGCAGAGCTAGGATTTGAATCTTATTATTTTAAATTACAACATCCATGTATTTATCAACACATGAGACTACTATAGAAAGCAGTTGAAGATGGGACACTGAATCAAATGAATATTTGGGGTTGTAGTTGTATATTAAGAACTCTCAAGTCTAAAACCAGTAAGTGAAGATTTAAAATAGAACTACTACATTATGGAAAAGGGAATAGAAAAATTACAGGAGAGGGCTGAGAAGTGTACTTCAACATTCTTCACTGAACTATGAAACTGAATTTTTACAGTCTATTACACACGGCTGACAATTGCTTGTGGTAGCAATCATTCAGTTCAGTTCAGTTCAGTTCAACTGCTCTGTCATTTCTGACTCTGCAACCCCATGGACTGCAGCACTAGGCTTCCATGTCCATCACCAACTCCAGGAGCTTACTCAAACTCACGTCCATAGAGTGAGTGATGCCATCCAACCATCTCATCCTTTGCCACCCCTTTCTCCTTCCACCTTCAATCATTCCCAGCATCAGGGTCTTTTCCAATGAGTTTGTTCTTCATATCAGGTGGCCAAAGTATTGGAGTTTCAGCTCCAGCATCAGTCCTTCCAATGAATATTCAGGACTAATTTCCTTTAGGAGGGACTGGTTGGATCTCCTTGCTGTCAAAGGGACTCTCAAGAGTCTCCTCCAACACCAAAGTTCAAAAGCATCAACTCTTTGGTGCTCAGCTTTATTTATAGTCTAACTATCTTATCTATACCTGACTACTGGAAAAACCATAGCTTTGACTAGATGGTCCTTTCTGGCAAAGTATTGTTCTGCTTTTTAATATGCTGTCTAGGTTGGTCATAACTTTTCTTCCAAGGAGCAAGTGTCTTTTAATTTCATGGCTGCATCATTACACTTTTCATTTCCTATATGACTCTTCAGAACGCACATCATTTTTTCACAAGATCCTATCACCTTTACATTATGAACCAATTCTTTTTTACTATATATCTAATATCTTTATATTCTAGATTCTTCTGTAAACTGATTCCATCACCTTTCATGGAGATAGTATATTTGCTTCATTGGAGGGGTGGTTGAAAAAGCTATGGATGGATCTTCAATTTTCTATGTCTGTCTTTCGTAAACTCTTGTTTCTCATTACTATGCAATGTTATCCATAAGCCACTTCTCATCATGCTCTGGATTTGAAGTTTCCGCAATATCTGAAAACCAAGAGAGTTGAACTACGTTAGCACTGCCTAACAGGCAACAGTTCTCTTTTGTCAGTAGTGTTAATTCACACAGTAGTGTTCCTTCATTATTTGAATATTTTATTGCATTTGTCCTTATTCATTTATCAAAAAATGAAGTGATAAATAGCAAAAGTGATAAGCCTAAGTCTTAAAAACTTCATAAACTTGAGACAAAGATTGAAATAATAGTTTATTAAAAAATGATGAATTTTTAGCTCCAGCTGAGTATTCAAGTTAGTTTTGTGCTCAATTATAAGGGAAAAGAATAAAATTAAAGAACATGTGCAAAATGCTGGGAATGGACTGTCAAGATCGAGTCCTGCAATTTTATTATGATTTTTATATCATAGGAGGCTGGATCTCTATCAACAAGATCTCTGCCTTTAAAGTTTCACTTTTGCCATTGGAATTTATGTAGGAAGATATCACAATCAAAAGCAGAGTGTTGCCTCTATTGAGTTACCCTTTACCCTGTTCACCTGTCAACCTCGTTAAGAGTTTTTGTAGTTAGGAAGGAAATAATACCTCTTATAGACCACACAAACACTACACATTGTAGAAATCTTCTGCTTCTACACATTAGAAATACGTATATCTGGTATTATATACTATTCTGCTTTATTGTTTGTTTATCTCCTGTTTAAGCTGCTTGTGTGGAGAGTTGTTCTAAGTTAACTAAACTTCAGTAACAGGCTTCAACTTTTTCAGTTACTTATTAGACTTTTAGGTATGTCCATTGACCCTCACTTGATTTTCTTGAGTATAGTTTTGGCTGGTTCCCTTTGATTTGGTGTAGTTCAATGATTCTTCTCTCTCTCCTGACAAATATTTTTAATTAATTTGCTCATTTATGGGAAACTGAAATGATTATCTCTAGTCTCTTTTTGGTCTAGGTCACTCTGTATACATTTGTCAGGAAAACAGCCCTCAAATATTGTTTGCATCATGATATCAGTCTACTCAAAGAACTTCACTCCCTTCCAACTCTCCAGATCTTGATTTTAACACAATCATTTAACACAGTCAGTCCATACTTCCCTCATCATTCCCTTCCTTACACAGCTTATTTTTCATCTTTTTTTCTCCTTAGTTCATTAATGAAGTCAAATTCATCTTCTTGGCAATCCACATAACACTCTTTTTAGCATTCAAGGGGCAGGAAAGGGAAGGGGGTTGAGAAAGGAGACAGGCAAGGGGGATATGGAAGAGGGAAGGCAAGCAGAAGGAAAAGGACAGGAGGCTGGAGGGAGGGGTGGGTAGGGCACAACTCTGCTGTTACAGGCAGCATATCAGGATGAATCTGAGATGCCTCCCCTTTGGACAGAGGCAGCCCCAAGCTGCGTTCGCAGCTTCATGAGAAGAGCAGGGACCAGACCTCTGTAAACACATACACACACCTCTCGCTGTGCAGGGAGCTCTTCTGCAGGTGTCATTCTGCGCAGCTGCCCACGGTGTGTATCTTGATGCTCTTAGAAAGTGCATTGGTCTTCCTGGTGTCAATTCCCTTTCTTCCAGATAATGAGTCAATCCATGTGGCCTTTCTCTGAATCTACCATTCCTGGAATTCCCACTTCTCCCTCCCTCCCCACGCGTCTAGACCTCATTGTCTTGGTCTCCATGGTATGTGTTCCTCCCTCTCGAAGCACTGGCAGCTCACCATCATATGCTAAGACAGTGTGTCCCTTCTCTCTAAACTCTGCCAAAACAAACTTTCAAGTGGGCACATTGAATCTATTTCACTTAACACTGGTGGCAGTGAGGAGAGAAGGTGGGGGGGGGCACACAGAATATTTCATTTTATAATATTGCTAAGCATGAGTTAAAATTAAACAGATGGCTTTTTCTCCTTATTTTAAACTCCTAGAGCATCCCAAATTTGTAGAATTGGATTATAATAAATAAAAACACTAAAGAAACTTCCTTATGTATGGGATAAGTTAGAAATCACAACCACTCTTCTAAGTCTATATCATGGAATTACAATTACATACTTGTATATAAAATTCTAAAAGTACCAACAGAAATTAAAAAAGAAGAATGCATTCTCTTATTGTAGGGAAAATACAGTGGTGCAGATGATCCCAATTCTTCACATTTCCTTTCTTGAATCTTAAGGATTGACTTCTCAAGAGAGGACAGACAGGGTCTGTTAGGGAAGAAATCCAGTCCTGTGATGTCAGACTCACGTTGCACTTTCTACGTCTCAGGGGAGCATTTGTTACTGTCAGAATATAAACAACTAATAACCCAGAAAGATTTTCCTCTGACAGCACCTGAAGCTTAAAAATCTTGGCAGAGATGCATTTCTGGTACATCAGGAAGTCTGCTCTCATGGCATGACATGTTCTCTCACTAGCATTTTCCAAGAAAAGTTGTTTTCTAGATGCCTTGCCTCTACCAGAGTATATTAGCATCTGTATCTTTATCCATACATTTAATTGCTTCCAAATGCAAAAGCTGGAAAAGGACAATGAATGTATTTGGCCGATACGTCTTCACATCTATTTGAGTTTCTTAAGAGAATTCATTAAAAAGCCAATTCAACCAATTGACTTTATCTTACTACAGACCACATTTACCAAATGTTCTTTCCCTTTTTCTTTTATTCGGGTGCACAGTACATGTATATGGGTTTTCTGGAGGATAATTTTAAATATTGCAGCATCCACAAAACATCTCCATTTTCAGAGACAAGAAAGAGTCACCTCTTGGTCATACTGAAGAGTTTCGACACTGATGCAAAGAAAGAGAAACAAAGATTGAAGGGGGAAATAATTAAGACAGGAATCTAAGCACCAGGCTTTTGGGAAGTCAAGTAGTTAGAATAAAGATAGGACTCAAAAATTCAGGGAATCTGAGAATTACGATAATTTATATTACCTCACAGAGAGAACAAAGATGGTGTGGGACTTAATAGAAGAAAAATTTAGAACAGAAGAGGTTGCTTAGGATGAGCCAAACGAGGAAGAACTTAAGGAAGAAGTTCAGGACTAAAAAAAATCTAGTTGGGTTACTTGTCCCTGTGGGGATGTTATTGTGATTTTAAAACTAAACTCACATCTGTGTATACCTATTTATTAATCATTCAAAGAATATTTGTGCATAGTTTACCCAGAATATTTTTTTACTCAGTGTCATTTTCTCCGAAGTCTTATCTAAGAACTTCATTTCTCCATTATTCCATCAGAAACACTAGACCTAGGTAGACTGAATTACCAACTTTATTCCTGATTAGAGTTTACCATTTTATGCTTGTATAACACAGAAAAGTGACTCTTGTTTCAGTCATGATAGTATAACCAGTGTCAAATTTATCCTCCCGCTTCAAACAATGATAAAAATGGGCAAAATATATGAGGCAACTGTTTTCAGTCATTGAACCTTAGGCTTCTCAGAACTGTGACTCATGTAAAAGGAAACATGCCAGGTGAGTTTTCTATTGCTGCAAAAAAAAAAAAAAAGATCATTCTTATTGTCGGCAGAAGTTGTCTGTCCTTGCTGTTTTAAGAAAGTTTCCAAGTTCTTTGCTGACTGTCAATCAGGGGCTGGTCTCAGCTCCTAGAAACCTCCAGTAGTCTTTGTCAGGTGTCCTTCTCCATCTTCACGTCAACAAATGCCCATCACATCCTTCTGGTGCTGTAAACCTCTGATTTCCTCTTCTGCTGCCATGGAGAAAACCCTCTGCTTTTAAAAGGCTCATGTGATGAGGCAGGCCACTTGGAAAAATCTTTCCATTTTGTAGTCAACTGTGCCATATAACATGACTAATCATGGGAGTAAAATCCATCCTCTAGTCTTGGGGGTTTTGCAGGGGCTTCCCTGAGAGCCCAGTAGGTTAAGAAGCCACCTGCAATGCAGGAGACACAGGAGATGCAGGTTTGATCCCTTGGGTGGGAAGATCCCTGGAGTAGGAAATGGTAACCCACGTCAGTATTCTTGTCTGGAAAATTTCATGGGCAAACGAGCCTGGCGAGCTACAGTCCAAAGGGTTGCAAAGAGTTGAAGATGACTGAGTAACTAAGCAAGGTATGGCATATACCTAGGGGATGGGATATTGCAGGGGACAACTTAAAATTCTGGCTCCCACCCACCCTCTGCTGCCACACTCCATGAATTCACACATGTGCATGCACACACATACACACACCTTGGGCCACTTCTCTTTCCACACAAAGTGAATGAACAGGTGGGTGAAAGCTCTGTCACTTTGGAGTGTTTTAAAACTTCCCTGGAGAAGGCCTGCACTCATATACCTAGATGGTGTGTCTATGACCAAGCTCATGCTTTGAATCCCTTATTTCATAAATGAAAAGACTGAGATCACAATGAGGTCAGAGCTCAAGGTCACACCAGAGGAGCACTGGCAGATCTGAGATGAGAGCTAGAATATTAAGTACATCTGTCTGACGATGATCTCTGCTTTCTATTGGTTGTGTTTGCTTGATAATGCTAAATATGAAAGAAAAAACTCTCTCCTGGCCAGCTTACATTATTCTTGGTGGTTGGTGGGTTAGTCGCTCAGTTGTGTTCAACTCTTTTGAAGCCCTATGGACTGTAGCCCACCAGGCTCCTCTGTCCATGGGGATTCTCCAGGCAAGAATACTAGAGTGGGTTGCCATGGCCTCCTCCAAGGGATCTTCCCAACTCAGGGATCAAACCCAGGTCTCCTGCACTGTGAGCAGATGCTTTACCGACTGAGCCACCAGGGAAGCATAATTACTTGACTACCCATAATGCTTGACTACCCGTTACTGGCTTCTTGGCCAGGAGGGACAGTGGGGGCAGACCCAAGGAAAGTCCATGTCACCTTGAGAGGGAGCCTTTGGCACTTTCTTTAAGCAAGGGCCGGTGTTCACATCTCCTGTGAACAGGATGAGTGAGGGAAGAGTGGACCACATCTGCAGTTCAGAGGGTTTAGGAGCATACGAAGATCTGGGACCATAACACTTGATGTGTCATCTCCCATGAAAGCCCATTCTTTCCCAGCCAGGGCTCGGTCCTTGCCACAAAATGTAACCAAAATTCAGGTCCAGCTGCCTGACAGTCAAATGCCAATAAAGAGGCAGGGTTGGTAGAAAGGCAAGACTTGCCCTGGATGGGAGTTTAACCTCCTTTGGAGCTTGGCTTCTATTACAGTTAAGTACTTGGTCTGGTTCTCAGTTTTTGCTTTTATTCTTTTGATACAGACAAGAACTCCTTTATATGCAATGAAGGAGCATTTTGGTCTTCATGTAACTTTTAATTACTAATCAGTGCACCCAGCATTGGGTTACTCTTTTTTTAATTTATTTTTAAAAAAATATATAACTTTTATTTCTCTTTTACATTATCGTGTTGGTTTTGCTATACATTGACATGAATCTGCCATGGGTATACATGTGTTCCCCCTCCAGAACTCCCCTCCCACCTCCCTCCCAATTCCATCCCTCTGGGTCATCCCGGTGCACCAGCCCTGAGCACCCTGTATCATGCATCAAACCTGGACTGGTGATTCATTTCACATATGATAGTTTACATGTTTCAATGTCGTTCTCTCATAACATCCCACCCTTTCCCTCTCCCATAGAGTCGAAAAGACTGTTCTATACCTCTGCGTCTCTTTTGCTGTCTTGCATACAGGGTTATCATTACCATCTTTCTAAATTTCATATATACGTGTTAGTATACTGTATTGTTGTTTTTCCTTCTGGCTTACTTCACTCTGTTGTGGTACATATACACAATGGAATATTACTCAGCCATAAAAAAGAATACATTTGAATCAGTTCTACTGAGGTGGACGAAACTGGGTCACTCTTTTAAAAAATTAATTTTATTGGCATATGGTTGCTTTATAATGTTGTTAGTTTGTGTGACCCTTTTTGAAAGTGTCAACTATACTTAGCAATAGCCACTTACTTCCATTATCCTTAGAGTTACTAATTCCCCCACATTTCTCAAAAGCTGATATATACTATCAGCTAATACCTTTCCTTCCAATGGTATGTGTGTGTATGTACTAAGTCACTTCAGTCCTGACTTTTTGCAACCCTATGGACTGGAGCCCACAGGTTCCTCTGTCCATGTGATTCTCCAGGCAAGAATACTGGAGTGGATTGCTATTCCCTTTTCCAGGGGATCTTTCTGACCCAGGGATTGAATCTGTGTCTCCTGAGGCTTCTGCATTGCAGGCAGATTCTTTACTGCTGAGCCACCAGGGAAGCTCACCACCAGCAAAAGCTTTAACAATTACATGGATACCTTTTGCCCAGAGATATCTGTGCCCAGGTACCACTGATGGAGTCCTTATTGCCATCCAGGTGGTGGGTGATCCAGCTCCCAGATCTCTTAGCATTTGCTGTTATGGACCATGCCTGGGTTCCCTGGAAAGCTGATTCTGAAAGAGATAAGCATGCAAGGCATTTATTGAGGGGGAATCATGAGATTCATACCTAAGGAAGGGAGAAAAGAAAGAAGGAGGAACAGGGAACATTTGAATAATGATGCAATTTCAGCAAAGTCTCAGCTGCTTTCACAGGAATTCTGCAGTTGGGATACTCTTTAGAGCTGTCCAAAGTTAGGATTAGGGGAACAGGCCTTTATGGGGACCCTCCACGTCTACCCCTTGGCCAATCTTTGAGTGCAGGCCTACTCTGAAAAGGGACTTAGTCTTGGGTGGGGCAGCTTTACCCAGCTGAGGCTGAAGCTGGGGGCAATCATCCCGCAGTTCTATCAGCTTAGAAAACAGGCCTTTTATACCTGGAGGAGGATCTGGGTGGCATGTTATGACATCTAGTAAGTTCCTACTTTAATAAATATTTGCTGCTGTTGCTCAACTGCTAAGTCATGACCAACTTTTTGTGACCCCATGGACTGCAGCAAGCCAGGCCTCCCTGCCCCTCACCATCTCCCAGAGTTGGCCCAAGTTCATGTCCATTGCATAGCTGATGCCATCCAACCGTCTCATCCTTTATCTCCCCCTTCTTCTTTAGCCCTCAATCTTTCCCAGCATCAGGGTCTTTCCCAATGAGTTGGCTATTCACATCAGTTGGCCAGAGTATTGGAGCTTCAGCTTCAGCATCAGTCCTTCCAGTGCCTATTCAGGGTTGATTTCCCTTAGGATTGACTGGTGATCCCCTTGTAGTCGAAGGGATTCTCAAGAGTCTTCTCCAACACCACAGTTCAAAAGCATCAATTCTTCTACATTCTTAATAAAGATAATTCAGTGGAAAAATTATGTCCCATCAACTCTAGTTTCTCATGTGGCTGTTAACCAAGATATTGCCATTTAAATGGGGACAATAACTGCTAATTTCAGATTCAGTATATCAGAGGAAATTAACAAATTCAATAGTGCTTGTCTTTTTATAAGTGAATCTATTCTAAACGGCCAATATTATGATTATGTGGAGGAAAGACAATCCAGCAACTCAGCAGCATTTATTTAGAAATAGTTCAGAAATCATATTTCATCTATAACATCAATAAGACAAAAGCAGCTGCTAATAACAGCCAACCCAGAAAGAGAAAAGAAATGTCTATAAGGACAAATTACTAAGTTTTTTTTTTTTTTTAACCATTGCATAGATCTCCCAATAGAAATTTCTCAACCTCAGTGGCTTTCCTTCATAGATTTACTCAAGTTTTCCTTGCCCTTTCCTTGGCTTCCCAGGTGGTACTAGTGGTAAAGAATCTGCCTGCCAATGCAGGAGATGCAAGAGATGTGGATTTGATCCTGGGGTGGGGAAGATCCCCTGGAGTAGAAACGGCACCCCACTGCAGTATTCTTGCCTGGAAAAATTCCACAGGCAGAGGCACTTGGCAGGCTACGGTCTATGGGGTTGCAAAGAGTTGAACACAACTGAGCACAGCAAACAGCCAGCACCCAACCATATGTGCCACCTGTTCAGCTTTTGTGAAACTGCAGAACTCAGGCCATTTCACTTACATCCCTTGCGAATTCTCTGTAGCTCAGCTTTGTTCTGCAGACAGCTTTTGTTGGCTGATTCCAACAGCTGCTGCTAGAAGGCCACTGACAGTGAATCTGAGTTGTTCAACAACAGTCAATTTGCTGTTCATCCCTGTGGCTACCCATGATGGAACTGTCTGGGATTGCTAGCTCAGATCTGTTTATGAGAAGCCTCTGCTTCAGATGAATGCAATTATTTTAATCCACCTATAGGTGACATTTACTCCTCTTTTTTTTCTTGCTGATCCATTGATAGAGCATTGAGTCCACTTTAACCAGAACTAAAAAAAAAAAAATTTCTTTTTTGTTTTGAATCAGAAATGTTTATTGCAGAAATTTGCCTCAGGTTCCGATTGAGTGGCCCCAGCTGGGATTGGCTTGGGGCCCTCTGCCTGGGTCGGGCAGGTGAAATAGAGAAGGAATACCTCTGGACAGAGGCCTCACAGCTGCACATGCGGTTGCCGGCCAGGCTACAGGTGAGGCCTGGGCCAGGGGACCGTGTTCATGGAGTTCATGGACTTCCCCTTCCCCTTCCTCTGTCAGAAGCAGTACCTCTTGAGCCATTAGTTCCCAAACAGGAACACCAAAGAATCATCTGGTAACAAACCTGTCTCCTGCCAGAAGTCCCCACTGGGGTCCGCAGGGAGCCCACCCTTGCCTTTTGCGTTGTGGGCTCATCCCCGGCTTTAGTCACAAAGACATTGTTTACCCTCACACCTGCCAACATCTGGACCCTTCATCCTTGGAGCCCCAGGCTGCCCCTCAAACCCCGGAAAGTGGATCTAGGTAGCGCTGAGGGTAAAGGCCCCGAGGACTCCAAACTGCATCCCCTCTTTGACCTTGAACTTTGCCAGGTTCAACTTGTTCCAGGCTCACCTTCACACACCACCTCAGATGGCTCAATGGTGGCTCCCACCTTGATGGGACCACAGATATGGGGGCGCTTCTGAAACCACCCATCCCCAAGCATCCACTCTCGTCTGCATCCGGGCACCTCCTACTCTATCCGGGACATCCATACGCGCCAGTCACACAACCACCAGTCCCGTTTCCTCTTCTGCTGTTTTGTTTTTTAATCAAGAAAAGATTGTGGTGAAGGAAGCTAAGGCAGTTTGGCATCTGTGGATGTAGGAAATGGATGTTTCAGTTCTGTGATATTTAAAAACAGTACCATGAGTATGTGAAAACAGTACCAGGAGTCGCATAAGAGTCCTCAGTCCCAAACAAATGTGCTACTTTGTATTTATTTGAATATTTTGTTTCTTACATGAGTGCATGATTTTGCCAGTTCTCTAATGCTGGATTAGTTAGTAGCCAGAATCTCCACTAGGCATTTTCCAAAATCAAGCAGTATTTCCTTCTGTTTAATCAAGCCTAACTTTTAGACCTTTTACATAAAAAAGAGACATTCATAAAATCAAGAAAACTAAAAATACATCTTTTGTTTTCTGTGCAAAACAATCCTACACAGCATTCAGATGCCAGTCGTCTGGCTTCAGTTCTCTCCTTTGTCAGTGGACTCTCTTCCCCGTATGTCCGTGCAGACTGGACTCCGTGTGTTTAAAGGATGAACACGGCGATTTTGCCCATCACCAGGCATCTACCCCAGGCAGGAGAGGTTAATGGCCCCTCTTATTACTGGAACTGCTAGATTCAGTGGTGAGACCAAGCAAGCCTCTGTTACTTCATCAGAGGAGGGTTCGGCAGGATCTTTCTGTTCCTTAGCAGCAAAAATAAACAGCATCATAGAAACTCTGCAGGCATCAAACCTTCTAGCAGTAACACACAATCTCTATAAGCTAAATACACATGCTTTTATTGTGGTAAAAATATAACTTTTTCTAAGAAAGGTGCACAGAGATCTTAGTGTCACTTAACTGAGAACAATAGTTAACTGTCCCAAACTCCTATGTTCATTTTTTAGCTCATATGAAAGTAAAGTATCCTGATGTTTGTAGTAGGTGTTAAGGGGATGTGAAACCTTGGCTGTGGCATTTTATTAAGTATATATTGATCAGAAGCTATCAAAACCAAGTGGGAAAGATTGTGATTTATTTGACAAATGGCAAGTTCAACTTCAGAGGTCTTAATTATATATGTCTAAATCTAAAATCTCAATAGGACTTTGCTTAAACAAAATTACATATCTCCTGTAAAGAAGCCATGTTTATTTATGTATTGGTATGGTGAAACTAAGAAAATAATTATCTTAAGAAAAAGACTCAAGCTTTATACTTAAGGATCACTTAGTTTGAATATGGAATTTTTTGGCAGTCTCAAAGAGTGGTGTTATTGAATGTTGCAAAGTAGTAATTAAAATTTCTTCTGCTTCTGAATTCGGCAGAATTACAGCTGAAATAACACACTGTTGGAAGGAAAGGCACTAAATTCATTATGGCAGAATTATAAGAAGGTCTCATTATAGGAGTGCAATTCTCTGAAAACTGCCAGGAGTGAAAGAATGTTCAGTAGCCTTTACCAGGAAAGAGATAGGAGGGGCAGGAAGGAGGAAGCCTGCAGGAATTAGAGATTTCTGTGTTTATACAGAGAGACTGTCCCCAGATGGTCATTGGTACCTACTGAAAGCATCCTGCTAGTCATGAAGGCGCAAATATGCTAAGGCTAGTGGTCCTATCTCAGGGGTCCCCGACCTCTGGGGTCTAATGCTTGGTGATCAGAGCTGGAGCTGATGTAACAATAATAGAAATAAAGTGCCCAATGAATGTAATGCTCTTGAATCATCCCCAAACCATCTCTCACCCCATCTGTGGAAATCCTGTCTTCCATAAAGCTGGTCCCTGGTGCTAACAAGGTTAGGGACAGATCTTGCAGAACCAGACCTGGCTCCATTGTAAGGTACACCTGACAGTGATGTTGAGGCAAAGGCAGTCCCATGCCTTCACCTGCCTCTTTCCTATGCACTTGCTAGGAACCAGGCGCTGTTTGGCAGAAGGAGGGACTAACTCTTGTTTTCAGTGGGTTGGTTTATGAGGGGGGATTATTATTACTGGGGAGAGATAACAAGAGTCAACTCACCTTGTAGTTGGATCATGTGATATAATGCCCTGTGACATGAACTGAACTGATACTTTGAGCCCAGAGTACCCCCTGATGTGAATAGGTGGCTGTCCTCACCAGACTTTATATTCTTAAACATGACGGGACAGAAGTGCATGCTCACTGTTTGTAACCAAGCTACTTTTCTTTTTCTCTTTTAATTTTTTAAAAATTTTATGGTAGTTGATTTAAAATGTTACATTAATTTCTGCTGTACTGCAAATTGACTTAGTTGAATATATGTATATATATATATGTTTAGTTTTTCATATTCTTTTCTATTATGTTTTGTCACAGCATATTGAATATAGTTCCCTGTGCTATACAGTAGGATCTTATTGTTTGTCAGTTCTATATATAATAGTTTGCCTCTGTTAATCCCAAACTCCCATTCCTTCCTTCCGCCACTGCCCCCCATCTTGGCAAACATGTTTGTTCTCTATATTTAAGAGTATGCTTCTGTTTCATAGATATGTAGATTTGTATCATATTTTAGATTCAATGTGGTGTTTCTCTTTCTCTTCCTGACTTGCTTCACTTAGTATGATAGTCTCTAGGCCCATTCATGTTGCTCCAAATGGCATTATCACATTCCTTTTGATGGTTGAGTAATATTCCGTTGTACATATCTACCACATCTTCTTGACCCATTCCTCTGTTGATGAACATTTAAGTTTGTTTCTATGTCTTGGCTATTGTAAATAGTGCTTCTGTGAACACTAGGGTTCTTGTATCTTTTTAAATTATGGTTTTCTCTGAGTATATGCCCAGGAGTGGGATTGCTAGATCATATGGCAACTCTAAGTTTCTTGAGGAACCTTCATATTGTTTTCCACAGTGGCTGCACCAACTGATATTCCTACCGACACTGCAGGAGGGCTCCCTTGTATCCTAACCCACTTTCCTTATGACACTGCTTCCAAATGCGAGGTATGGAAACCGCTAGCACCACTCAGATAGTGATGGCCAAAGTTTGTAGAGGCCGGCTCTGGAGGCTGACTCCTGATTAGTGTCCTTTACATAATAATTAATGTACAAGAGAGGCATGTACTTCTCTTGAAGGTACTTCAAATGGTGTAACTGCCTTCTGTACAGACCAGAATTTCCCGGGCTATTCATATTTTGGACTGAATATTCCTTTGTTGTCTGTGTGGACTGTCCTGTGTACGAGAGCACATTTAGACGCATCTCAGGCCTCTACTCACTCGATACCAGGAGCACCACCCCCAATTGTGACAACCTTTAGACATGTGTCTTTAGACATTGACAAATGTGCCATGGAAGCAAAATCTCCCAGTTGAGAACCAAAAGTGCAGATAAGACCTAACACACCCACGCATGGCACGCTGTTTAAGTGTTTAGAAACATTTACAGATACCAATATGACAAGCAGTTGCAAGTAAGAAGGTGTCTCCTTTCCTTCTTTCTCCTCCCAACCTCAACTCCAGAGGGATCAGCTTAAAGAAAGTTTTCTTTTGAAGGCCTAAAAGTTTCTTTTTAAAAAATAAAACAAAAGTTCACATCATTGATTCCTAAATACTATTTCTTTAATTGGGACATCTAGAGAAATGTATCTTGGAGGCAAAGTTTTTCCTTACATACGCACTTCAAAGCTATCAAAAACTTGGTGCATTGTAAGGGCTGAGCACTATCCAGACTTTTAAATATTTGTTTTATTTTATTGTTTTGGCTGTGGTGGATCTCTGCTGCTGCACACAGGCTTTCTCTAGCTGAGTCCTTCAGGGACTACTCTTCATTGCAATGCATGGGCTTCTCATTGCCATGGTTTCTCTTGCTGCAGAGCACAGGCTCTAGGGCACAGGGGATTTAGTAGCTACAGCTCATGGACTCTAGAGCTTGGGCTTGGTGGTTGCAGCACAGGGCCTTAGTTGATCTGCAGCCTATGGGATCTTCCTGGACCAGGAATTGAACTGGTGTCCCTTGCAAGGCAAGGCAGATTCTTAACCGCTGGACCACCAGGTAAGCCCTGTCCAGACTTTAACAAGTATCATCCCTCATAAAAATGAATGAGTCTGGTTAAAATATTTGCCACTCTCCGATCTCCAGATCACCAAATTTCATCTGACAGATCATTCTGACAACGAACACATTTCCTTTCTCCCCAGTTTGTTTCTTGGTTATCTTTCACCTCTGCACAGTTGTTTCAAGGAGAGGACCTTCCCAAATGGAAACTTGTTCTTTGGTCAAAGCTACATGCTGTCCACTGGAAATTCCCATTAAGTTTCTTCAGGTCCATTTGTAAGAAATCAAACTAGCAGCCTCATGGAAATCTGGATAGACCCAGAAACCAGTTATGGCACCATCCCAGAATAATTGTTTGGCAATCACAGAGTATTTGGTAACTGAAAATTGGACCTATTAGTTGACTGATTAATCTCTCGTTTATCTTCTTCTTGCAAGAAGTCGATGAGACTTTTGACATTTGGCACTCTCTTAAATTTTCAGCTGTTCTCACTTGGTTTTACCCTGGTCCAGGCTCTGCACATAACCAAAATACTCCTCTAGCTTTCACACCTAAGTTTCAATTGGCTTTTTACTCATCTCAGCTTGTCATTATCACTCAACAGCACATCAGCATAGTGGCTCTTAGCAAAACCCATCCAGTACAACTTCCCCCCTATGTTTCAAATCCTTGGCACATCATACCTACTAATGGATTCTCTCCCATTAGTACGTTGTCCCAGTTCAGCACCAGGGAAGGTGTTAACAATATGACCACTACCCTCTACAGTAGGATGCCTGGCTCCGTTTACCATAGTGCCAATTTAGCAGTGAGGATTGATCTCCCCAACTCCCCAACTCAGATTGTTTCTGATACCAACTATCACTGGTAGGATTTGAAGGAAGCAAATGCTGGCATGGGATTTGGGGTAAATAAGGTATTTATTATAAGAGATTAGTAGTAATGAAAGAAAGGGAGAAGGAACAGAGTTGGGCAGGGTGGGAAGCTGAACTGTGAAGGGGGCTTTCCAAAGTCTGGGAAGCCCCCATGGAGTCAAAGGTGAGCGTTACTCCCCAGCATTGTCTTCTGTCTGGTTCAAGGTGCTTAGACTTGGATTCTCACTTTGCTTAACCTCCTGAGGGGTTGTCCCAGGAAGGGTACCTACCACCTGAAGGGAGCTAGCTCTCTGCAACTTACGTGGACCCTGCGGAGCTGAGGGCAGAGGGTGTCTATGTTTTTTTTCTTTTTTTTTTGACAAATAAAAATTGTGTATGTTTAAAATGCACAGCTTGGTGTTTTGAGCCACATGAATATTGTGAAAGCCTTCTCAGGTGGCACAAGTGGTAAGGAATCCACCTGCTAAACAGGAGACCCAAGAGATGCAGGTTTGATCCCTGGGTCAGGAAGATCCCCTGGAGGAAGAAATGGCAACCTGCTCCAGTATTCTTGCCTGGGAAATTCCATGGACAGAAGAGCTCCTTGGGGTCATAAGGGTTGGACACAAGTGAGGGGCTAAGCACACACATACATATGTTGTAAAATAGTCATTACAATCAAATTCATTAACAAGTCCATCGCCTCACACAGTTGCTGTTGGGAAAGGCAGTCTGGTGCCTGCAGGCTTTCTGCTCGTATTTCTTTGTATAAAACTGGGCCTTGGGCTTGGAAAACTCCCTCACCAAGAGATTAAGAGGCCATGCCGCCTGTGCCAGTCTTGCCACCTTGTGGGGGGACATATTTTCCTGTTTTGGAAAAGAGTTCCCTTGTGTCTTTGCCTGAGTGGTGTGTACTATATAGCACCTGGTCAACCCCACTGTTAAGTATGTCCTCTGTGGGGAGGACATGGGGTATATCTAATGTACTGTGAGAATGGTGAGTAGGCAAATTGCCCTGCATTGTGCTCAGGATAAGACCTGATGGTCACAGGGGACCGATGCCCACTGTTGAAGCTGATCTTACGCTGCCTCTTCTCTGTGTGAGCAAAACTGCTCCACCAATGCTTGACTGCATGGTATTCTTGGTGACTCCAGTGCCGAGACACAGTGGCAGAGGTGTTTAGGGTTCCCCCTGGGGTTAAACCAGTGCAGTAATCGGCTTGACACTTTCTATTTTCTTTCTTTCCCTTTTGTCTCCTTTTCATTTCTTCCTTCCTCCCTCCATTTAATTCCATTTTTTCTTCCTTCTTTCCTTCCTTTCTTCTATTTTTTAGAACTAAGATCTACTTTCTCATCAAATCTCAAATATACAATTAAGTCTTGCTGATGGCAATCACATTTCTGCATATTAGAGCTCCAGAACATATTCATTTATTAACTGGAACGTTGTATGCTTTCACCAAGATCTCATTTCTCCCTCCCCCCAGCTCCTGGTAAACATTCTTCTATTCCTTGCAACTATGAGTTTAATTATTTCAGGTTTAATGTATAAGTGAGTCAGATTATGCAGCATTTGTCTTTCTGTGTCTGGCTTATTTTGTTTAGCATAATGTCTTCCAGGCTCATACATGTTGTCACAAATGGCAGGATTTCCTTAAGGATATTGTTGTTGTTCAGTTGCTAAGTTGTGTCTCACTCTTTGCAATCTCATAGACTGCAGCATACCAGGCATCCCTGTCCTTCGCCATCTCCTGGAGTTTGCTCAAACTCAGGTCCATTGATTCGGTGATGCTATCTAACCATCTTATCCTCTCCCACTCCCTTCTCCCACCTTCAATCTTTCCTAACATCTGGGTCTTTTCCAATGAGTCACCTCTTCATATCAGTTGGCCAAGTTATTGGATCTTCAGCTTCAGCATCAGTCCTTCCAATGAATATTCAGGGTTGACTTCCTTTCGGATTGACTGGTTTAATCTCCTTATAGGCCAAGATTCTCAAGAGTCTTCTCCAGCCCCACAACTTGAAAGCCTTAATTCTTTGGTGCTCAGGGCTGAATATTATTTCATTGTCTATATATACACTTCATTTTCTTTTTCTAGTCACTTTCACCCATTTATGTTGTTTTCCATGTCTTGGCTATTAGGAATAATGTTGCAATGCTTGTAGGGGTGCAGATATCTCTTTGAGACACTGATTTCATTTGCTTTAGGTATATATCCACAAAGGCTAGTTCTACCTTTAATTTTTACGGAACACTGATACTGTTTCCACAGTGCTCTACCAATTCATATTCCTACCAGCAGTATATAAGGATCTCTTTTTCCTGCATCCTTGCCAACTGTTACCTTCTGTTTTTTGAAGATTGTCTGTTGACCACATTCTCCACAGTCAGCCAGAAAGTCCTTCCTTAAAGGGAGTTATGAGAGAGCATTTCCCGTTTATTACATTACAGTGTATCCTTTTCTGTACCTGCAAACTTGTGATCAAATCAACAGAACCAGGTGGTCCATTCTCTCTGAATCTACTCTGTGTTTTCAGAATCTATGAAGGCAATCTAATAGTGAAAGTAGGAGTGGATTGGAATAAAGGACAGTTGTGGCTACACCACCCACATCTCACTGGATTCTCTTAGCAGGCACATATTTTCCCTGTGGAAAATTAGTTCATTCTTACTTTCCTTTCACCTATGTATTTTCCTTTGGAATATATATATATATATATATATATATATATATAAATTATTAGTTCTCTAGATTGTGGATCATGTTTGGCTAGCTGATCTTCTTGCTTATAACTCACCTTTAGGTTTATTTAGTCTTTCAAATATAATGAGTTTGTGACCACTTTTTCCTATTCCCTTTGCCTCGAATCGGTCTTCTATCTGGGCTCACCACCTGCCTGGTCATGCTGACTTAATGCAGCTCTGGCTGAACCGATGGTTCTAATCAGGTCCACAGGTCTGGCTTAGACACATCATGACTCAGTTTCTCCCCTGTGATGTAGCATTTCCTTACCCTTGCTCCCCATTATAATTCTCAAAATAAGTTTTAAAAAAGAGGATTAAATGAGCTCATTTGCACATAAGCTTTTCTATGTATCCTCTCCTGTCTTTAGTTCTTCATCTGGCATTCAGGAAATTATATTCTATAATAGTCCTTTTAAAAGATTTTTCTTAGCCCATGGAAAAGACTTCCATTTATGAAATTTAGACATTATACAGGTTGGTGTGAGCAAGTCTTCCTGATCTTTCCATATTATTTTAGTATAACTTCCTATGTAGGCTTCCAAAGTGGACTCTGATCATATTATCTAAGTGAAAAATGGATATACAATCAGGTGAGAAAATAGAATTCTGATAAATGAGTTTAGGGCATTTCTCAGATTCTTTGGTATTGTCCTATGGGAGAACGTCTTTATTTTGTTCAGGCTCAGGCTTTATTTTTGGACAACCCCAGGCTAGCAGAAAATTAGCCATCACACTACGAAGAATACTCCTTTTTTTTTTTTTTATTAAACCATGTGAGAGTAAGTTCCTGGCTTGATGACCTGTCACTCCTAAAAACTTTAGAGTATTTTCCTCCAAATCAGGAAGTTCTGCACAACCAACATATGTACATGAACAGGGTGAAGAATGCCTTGCTGTGTCTTCCACTTCAGACCACATTAAGTATTTCTGGTTGTCCCCACAATGTCCTTTATAACAAAAGGATGTATAACAATAGTTCAGGATCTGTTGTAAGATTTCTCCGGTCTCTTCAATAAGAAAGCATTTGTCAGCCTCTTAATTTTCATAGTCTGACACTTTTGTAGATCACAGGGTAATTCCTTTATAGAATTTATCTCAATTTGGGTTTTCCTGATTCTTCCTCAGATTAGCTTTAGGTTATGGATCTTTGCCAAGAATATCACTGACGTGATATTCTTTTCCTACTAAGTAGTATGCAATTTTGATTTGTCCCATTACTGATTGGAAGTTTAGAAATTAGTTTGGGATTAACATAAGTACACTGCTGTATATAAACTAGATAACCAATAAAGACCCTCTGTATAGCACAGGGAATTCTACTCAATATTTTGTAATAATCTTGGAAGAAAAACTATGACAAAACTAGTCAGCATATTAAAAAGCTGAGACATCACTTTGCCAACTATGATCTGTATAATTAAAGCTATGGTTTTTCAAATAGTCAAGTATGGATGTGAGATTTGGACCATACATAAGGATGAGTGATAAAGAATTGATGCTTTTGAACTGCTGTGCTGGAGAAGACTCTTGGGAGTCCTTTGGACAGCAAAGAGAAAAAAACAGTCAATCATAAAATAAATCAGTTGTGAATATTCATTGGAATGACTGATGCTGAAGCTGAAGCTCCAATACTTTGACCACCTGATGCGAAGAATTGACTCATTGGAAAAGACCCTGATGCTGGAAAGATTGAAGGTGGGAGGAGAAGGGGATGACAGAAGATGAGATGGTTGGATGGTGTCATTGACTCAATGGACATGGATTTGAAAAAACTCTGGGAGATAGTGAAGGACAGGAAAGCCTGGTGTACAGCAGTCCATGGCTTCCCAAAGAGTCGGACACAACTGAGTGATTGAATAAGAAGAAGAAGGGAAAACAATCTGAAAAAAAAAAATATATATATGTACATAACTAAATCACTTTGTTATACATCTAAAACTAACAGACATTGTAAATTAATTATACTTTAAAAAAATTGTCTTCTAACAAGTAGACCAAGTATACAGCTGTTTGAAGACTAGGGCCTTTGTCAGATGACCTGGTCTGTGCTCTTGAGCCAGGGTCCTCATTCAGATGCAGGGAAGGGAGGTCTGCTTCCAATTTCTGACTGAAGAAACAAAAGAAGTGTAATCATTCATATTATCAAGAGGTCATACTCTCTTTCCTTTATAGTGGATAAGTAAACCTTGGAAGTTACATTCAGTTCAGTTCAGTCACTCAGTCGTGTCCAACTCTTTGCAACCCCATGAACTGCAGAACTCCAGGCCTCCCTGTCCATCACCAACTCCCAGAGTCCACCCAAACCCATGTTCCTCAAGTCGATGATGCCATCCAGCCATCTCATCCTCTGTCATCCCCTTCTCCTCTTGCCCCCAATCCCAGCATTAGGGTCTTTTCCAATGAGTCAACTCTTCGCATAAGGTGGCCAAAGTATTGGAGTTGCAGCTTCAACATCAGTCCCTCCAATGAATACCTAGGACTGATCTCCTTTAGGATGGACTGGTTGGATCTCCTTGCAGTCCAAGGGACCCTCAAGAGTCTCCTCCAACACCACAGTTCAAAAGCATCAGCTCTTCGCCACTCAGCTTTTTTTAGAGTCCAATTCTCACATCCATACTTGACTACTGGAAAAGCCATAGCCTTGACTATACAAAGCTAGTGGAGGTGATGGAATTCCAGTTGAGCTATTTCAAATCCTGAAAGATGATGCTGGGAAAGTGCTGCACTTACAATACCAGCAAATTTGGAAAACTCAGCAGTGGCCACAGGACTGGAAAAAAATCAGTTTTCATTCCAATCCCAAAGAAAGTCAAGGCCAAAGAATACTTGAACTACTGCACAATTGCACTCAACTCACACTCTAGTAAAGTGATGCTCAAAATTCTCCAAGCCAGGCTTCAGCAATATGTGAACTGTGAACTTCCAGATGTTTAAGCTGGTTTTAGACAAGGCAGAGGAACCAGAGATCAAATTGCCAACATCCACTGGATCATCAAAAAAGCAAGAGAGTTCCAGAAAAACATCTCTTTCTGCTTCATTGACTATGCCAAAGCCTTTGACTGTGTGGAGAATTCTTAAAGAGATGGGAATACCAGATCATCTGACCTGTCTCTTGAGAAATTTATTTGCAGGTCAGGAAGCAATAGTTAGAACTGGCCATGGAACAACAGACTGGTTCCAAATAGGAAAAGGAGTACGTCAAGGCTGTATATTGTCACCCTGATTATTTAACTTATATGCAGAGTACACCATGAGAAACGCTGGGCTGGAAGAAGCACAAGCTGGAATTAAGATTGCTGGGAGAAATATCAATAACCTTAGATACGCAGATAACACCACCCTTATGGCAAAAAGTGAAGAGGAAATAAAAAGCCTCTTGCTGAAAGTGAAAGAGGAGAGTGAAAAAGTTGACTTATAGCTCAACATTCAGAAAACTAGGATCATGGCATCTGGTCCTGTAACTTCATGGGAAATAGGTGGGGAAACAGTGGAAACAGTGTCAGATTTAATTTTTTTTGGGGGGGGGGCTCCAAAATTACTGCAGATGGTGATTGCAGCCATGAAATTAAAAGATGCTCACTCCTTGGAAGGAAGGTTATGACCAACCTAGATAGCATATTGAAAGGCAGAGACATTAGTTTGCCAACCATCTAGTTAAGGCTATGGTTTTTCCAGTAGTCATGTATGGATGTGAGAGTTGGACAGTGAAGAAAGCTGAGCACAGAAGTATTGATGCTTTTGAACTGTGATGTTGGAGAAGACTCTTGAGAATCTCTTGGACTGCAAGGAGATCAACCAGTCCTTCCTAAAGGAGAACAGTCCTGGGTGTCCATTGGAAGGACTGATGTGAAGCTGCTTTGGCCACCAATACTTTGGCCACCTTATGGGAAGGGTTGACTCATTGGAAAAGACCATGTTGATGGGAAGGATTGAGGGCAGGAGGAGAAGGGGATAACAGAGGATGAGATGGCTGGATGGCATCACCGACTCGATGGGCATGGGTTTGGGTGGATTCTGGGAGTTGGCGATGGACAGGTAGGCCTGGTGAGCTGCGATTCATGGGGTTTCAAAGAGTCGGACACGACCGAGTGAGTGAACTGAACTGAACTGACTAGACGCACCTTTGTTAGCAAAGTAATGCGTTTGCTTTTTAATATGCTGTCTAGGTTGGTCATAACTTTCCTCTTAAGGAGTGTCTTTTAATTTCATGGCTGCAATCACCATCTGCAGTGATTTTAGAGCCTAGAAAAATAAAGTCAGCCACTGTTTCCACTGTTTCTCCACCTATTTGCCATGAAGTGATGGGACTGGATGCCATGATCTTAGTTTTCTGAATGTTGAGTTTTAAGCCAACTTTTTCACTCTCCTCTTTCATTAAGACTATGCCAATATCCTGTTCCCTACCAAAATTTTAATTTATTTCTATCAGTATTGATTCATAGTTTTCTATTAGAAGCCTGGGTTATAATCTATCATCATAATTTATTTTGATGTTCCAATTCCCGTATGTGTCTATTGATAACCTCTTCAAGCAGGCCTCTGTGTCCTTCTGGCATATGTCCATCTTTCTTTAAATAATACTTCCTTGCTTTGTGACTTCATGGTATGTTTAAGGCTTGCCTTATACTTGGCCTGCACAAACTCTGAAATGAGCCATTTCTCCAAAGCGCTCTGGTCACTTTAAATGGAGAATGGGGGAATGGTGTTTATAAACTGACGTCTGGGAAGTAGGTGTGCTGATTGCTATTGGGATGTCACCGGATAGAGCTAAGAGATGTAGACATGAGTATGTATGTATACACTCCCATCTGTATTCATTTCTATATGTTTCTGTTTATTGAAGTGTGTGTACTCACAGAAGCATCTTCAGTTTTAACCCAGCACCACAGTTTTTTTGTTTCACTCTCCTGTTGTGTGTACTCCTCTTCCTGATGGTGAGAAAACCATCTTCTATTACACTGGATATATTTACCTATTTGGTCAAACTCTCTCGCCCTCCTTCAGCCTATCTCCAATCTTCTCTGCTCTTGCCACTGCCTTTCCTCCCATAGGACAACTGTCACCACTCTACTTTGGCTCAGAAACCCTGAGCTTGGCTGTCTCTGTTGTCCTCTGTCTTGGCACATGCCCCACCCCACTACGGATGCCTCATCATCTCCTCTGGTCACCCCGCCAATATGGTAACACTTCTCTTATGGCTTGGGCTCTGACATTCTTCCTGCCCTGTCCTCTGTGTGGACGTTCTTTTACCCTAATTGTTCAAGTTGCTAAGTCATGTCTGACTCTTTGCAACCCCATGGACTGCAGCATACTGGGCTTCCCTGTCCATCACCATCTTCTACATTTTTGCTCAAACTCATGTCCATTGAGTCAGTGATGCCATCCAGCCATCTCATCCTCTGTTGTCCCCTTCTCTTCCTGCCTTCAATCTTTCTCAGCATCAGGGTCTTTTCCAGTGAATCAGCTCTTCACATCAGGTGGCGAAAGTATTGGAGCTTCAGCTTCAGCATCAGTCCGTCCAATGAATATTCAAGGTTGATTTCTTTTGGAGTTGACTGGTTTAATCTCCCTAATTAAGTTCCCCTGTATCACATTGGATGCCCCCACCGTGGACACCTTCTCACTTTTGTTGGCTTCTACCAAGACCTATCACCATGACTTCCTATCCATGCCTCCTCCATGCCTATGCAAAAGCCCATCTCATTTGGTGGCATCATGGCTTTTGTATTATAAAGAAAAAGAAAGGAAAAGAAAGAAAATGGAAGAAGGGGAGTAGCTCAGTATTTAATTTTGTTTTCCTATAATTCAGAGTTGTGGGTAATTGGTATCTAATCTGAGTCCTTCAACTTAATCTTTTACAAATTTTTTCTCACCATAATTTAACTGGAACATATCATACATGTTTTAAAATCTAAATAAGCTCAATTTACATTCATTAACTCAAATTATGAGAAAATAAGAAAATTGATGTGAAATAGAGCTTACTAATAGTCAAGTGTGAGAACATATTTTTGGCAAAGATCTCGATTTTCATTTAGTTCCTTTTCCAAATCACTGTTTATGTACCTATAAACATATATGTATTTTGGAATGAGTAATGAAAACACATAAACTCTGGAAAAAGAATCACACAGTTGATCATTGAGGAATACCGTGAATTTTATTTCCCAAGTAAAAACTACCTGGAGCATGATCTTACAAATATTTACTATAACACCTAAAACTAAAGCAATAAGGCAATTTTTATTTAGGATTTTTATGACACATATTTTGCGATGTTAGGTTCTCTGCACACCAGGAATCTCTTTCACTGAACTATTAATACTTCCTGTTCAACAACAGCTCTTAAGCTAGCTAAATCTAAAAGTCTTTGTAAAATAGTGCTTGCAGTATTTGGCTAATTCTTAAAGGAAGTTCTTAACAGCAAAATGGCAGTCATTAAAATGTCAAGTTTAAGGTTAAATATCATGTGAGAATAGGTGGGGAGCAGTGAGTTTCCTTTCAGCTCACACAAAAATCGATTCTGAGCTAGGGGAAGGTCTGGAAATGAAAGGGTCTGATGTGTGTGAAGTCATGTCACAAAAAAGATGGGCTGCAGATTTGCTTTCTAAGAACTCACTTCTTTTCCCCTTCATTTGCAAATTAAACACCCCTAAGCACAGCTGTGAGGCTGTAAAACTCAGCTTTTCTGTCAGGAAGACTGGTTCACCAGGGTTCTGTCAGGCAGGAATCACAGCCAGCCTCAGGAATGCAGCCTTCTCTTGCTCCTCCTGCTATTAATATTTTTATGTCCCCAGGGGCTGCTCTCCTCTTCCAGTCTAGACACGATCTCCTTGCCATCACCACCCACCTGCCCCCAAGACTCTATTTGGAAACCCTAGCTACTTATAATTTCATAATTATCTTCTCTCACCTCTGTCAATTAACAGCTCACACACTGCTTACAGTCGTGATGGGCACCAAGAGGGTTAGAGCGGAACCGCGCGGTCTCCGCCCTGTAATTCACCATTTAATGGGCGAAGAGAGCCAAGGCGCATGCCTCAGGGGGGACAATATCGGAAAAGATAACAGAGTTAGAGTTTAGTTTGATGAGCATTTCTATGGCCAGGTGCAATAACTGCAAGTTCTGAGGCAGGAAATTACTAATGAAAACTTACGTGCTTTTTGTTTCTAAATTATGGAAGAAGCTAGCAAGCTGTTCAATAAGATATTTTTTTCCTTCTTCACAGACAAAATGAATTTTTTATAGTGAAAAACATTTGTGGAAAGCTTTAGGTTTTATTTTTTTATAATGTTAAAAGATGACAAGGTAGTAATGAGACTGATTTGAGTTACTGTTGAGTAGGCCCAAGTGTTCTTTTGATAATCTGGTTTAGATGATAATAAGTATACACAGAGTTCTCCCTCCCCTTTTATTTATTTTTATTGGAGGCTAATTATTTTACAATACTGTGGTGGTTTTTTGCCATACATTGCCATGAATCAGCCATGGGTGTACATGTGTTCCCCATCCTGAACCCCTCTCCCACCTTCCTCCGCACCCCATCCCTCAGGGTCATCCCAGGGCACCAGCCCTGAGCACCCTGTCTCATGCATCGAACCTGGGCTGGCGATATATTTCACATATGGTAATATATTATATACATGTTTTAATGCTGTTCTCTCAAATCATCCCACCCCCGCCTTCTCCCAGAGTCCAAAAGTCTGTTCTTTACATCTGTGTCTCTTTTGCTGTCTCACATATAGGGTCATCGTTATCATCTTTCTAAATTCAATATATATGTGTTAATATACTGTATTGGTGTTTTTTTTTCTGACTTACTTTGCTCTGTATAATAGGCTCTAGTTTCATCTACCTCATTAGGACTGATTCAAATGTATTCCTTTTAATAGCTGAGTAATATTCCATTGTGTCAGAGTTCTTAATTCATTGCATTCTTATTTCATAAGATTTGCATTTATTTTCTTCATTTCAGCAAACCACTAAAAATCACTAAAATTTGTACTTAATATTTTCATTAATAATTAATAATTGGGAGGGAAGAGGGAGGGGGGTTCTGGAGGGGGAGCATATGTAAACCCATGGCGATATCATGTCATTGTATGGCAAAACTAATAAAAAAAAAAGAATTAGCAAAAAAAAAATTAATAATAGTTTTTCCTTGTTACAATAATGACTTAGAACACTAAAATAGGTAAATACTGTTGTATTAGAGTGTGATAAATTTGGAAATATTTTTATTAAAGCAAAGATAAATTTTTTCAGAAAGTCATTTTATCCTAAATGACATTTAAAATTACTCAAAATTATCTATTATAATAGATGGATAACTACAATTTTTACAAATTATAAATTTGTAAAATTATAAATTATTTTACAAATAAAAACAGAAAAATTACATCAACATTTAAATGAAGCCAAAATTTAATTAAACGTTTTAAAAATTTAAATTGTACCAGATATTTTAAATTTTGGTATAATATGACTATCTCATTGTTCATGTAAAGAAATTTTGTCATACTTCATGAATTCTATATCTGTGAAAATATAATTGCTATAAACAAGTGAATTTAAGAGGATACAAATGTAAATGAATTAAAAAAAATATGAGCTTTTGGGCTTTGCTAAAAGCTTCTAGTCCCTCTTGCTAATTGTTGCATGTACCATGCTAAACTGCAGATACTTTCAGAGCTACAAATTAGGTTGGTAACTGAAGCAGGAAAAGGGACACTTGGCAGTTCTAGTAAATGATACTGGTTATGCAGGACTCCATTGAGAGTGTGCAAACTGAGAGTACAGGCTTGACTAGTTAATTTACCTTGTCTTTTACCAAAGCACATTTGACCCTGGTGTTCTAAAGCAGGATTCATGTCACACATTGACAGCACGCAAACCCAAATTATTTGTGGTACCCATCAATTGTTTTTTTTTGGGGGGGCGCTCCAAAATCACTGCAGATGGTGACTGCAGCCATGAAATTAAAGGACACTTGCTCCTTGGAAGAAAAGCTATGACCAACCTAGACAGAATATTAAAAAGCAGAGATATTACTTTCCCAACAATATCCATCTTGTCAAAGCTATGCTTTTTCCAGTGGTGATGTATGGATGTGAGAGTTGGACTAAAATGAAAGCTGAGTTTTGAAGAATTGGTGCTTTTGAACTGTGGTGTTGGAGAAGAGTCTCCAGAGTCCCTTGGACTGCAAGGAGATCCATCCAGTCCATCCTAAAGGAGATCAGTCCTAAATATTCATTGGAAGGACTGATGCTGAAGATGAAGCTGCAATACATTGGCCATCAGATGTAAAGAACTGACTCACTGGAAAAGACTCTGATGCTGGGAAAGATTAAAGGTGGGAGGAGAAGGGGACAACAGAGGATGAGATGGTTGGATGGCATTACTGACCCTACGGACATGAGTTTGAGCAAGCTCCAGGAGTTGTTGATGGACAGGGAAGCCTGGCATGCTGCAGTCCATGGGGTTGCAAAGAATCAGACACACCTGAGCCACTGAATTGAACTGAACTCATCACTGGTCAAAAGCATGATGGGAAAAACTAAGTAAAGAATGTTTCTAGGGCCTGAGCAGTGTCAGTCATAAAAAAGGATGTTTAGGTTAGAAGTTTTCCTCTGCCAGTACTGTCCCCTGGACTATGAATGGCAGAGGTACCTGTGTGTCCTTTAGTGAATGGTGCTTGTGTGTGTGTGTGTGTGTGTGTGTGTGTGTGTGTGTGTGTGTGCATGCGTGCGTGCGTGCGTGTGTTTGCGTGCATAGCATCTGAAACTTAAGGTCCTAGGCAAGGAATTTTCTTGCCTGTGTTTTAAGTAGTCTAGCAATTTAGGAACTGGAAGCATCAATTAAATTGAGATAGATCTTTGGAGAGAGAATGGGAGGTGAACCTAGCCTTAGGGAATATATAGGATTTAGACAACAAAAGCGAAGAGGAATGCTGCGGTCTGGGCAGAGGTAACAACATAAATACTAGAACAAATCTACTGTGACAAATAATAGGGGCCTGCCAGGCTAGAGGGGAGAATTTCTGTTTTAGGAAAAAATGGCATGATTTTGTGAAAGTAGAGACTACATGGACGAGAAAAGCAATTTGATTTTAGATATTAAGTCATTGCTTCACGTCTTGGCAGTGACATGCTAATCGTGGTGTTTGGGGAAAAATAATAACTGCAAGCACAAAAGATACTGATGAATGAAACTGCTAGAAAAACAGAGAACAGGTAATAATCTACCACAATGAATTGAATTAGGATTGATAAAGGCTAGGGTAGAAGGTTGAATGGCAATGGGGCTGGAGAACACAGGACATATCTTAGGACTATCACAGGAAGGGAATAAAGAGTTAGGTGTGTCCTAATTGTCTTTAAAATCTTAACATTAAAATTAAAATGTTTAGTTAAGTATATTTAAGGGAAGACCTACTAATTTCATTGAAATTTTCATGTTTAAGTTGAGTATGGAGGAGGTGTGTGTGTAGGTGGAAAGAGGAGGGTGTATGAGTTAATTAAATCCAGGGAAGATGGGGGAAGCTTCTTTTTCACATCTCTCAATGGCTTTCACATCATACTAAAGTAGTTCCATGGCCTCCCTTCTTTGCCAGCTTTTCTGAATCTTTTGTTTGTGCTGTTATGTTTTTCATGTTATTTGGCCTCCCAAACAAAGCTGAAAGGAACTGAAAGCAAATTTGAAGAGGGTAGTTTAATAGGGTTGGGAATAAAAGCTATTGTGAAACCAGTTCTTTGGCCAAGACATAGAAGCGAAAATGTTTTATCATTAAGATAAAATGACTAGCAAGCCTAAGTCATAACATTTTCTTTCTCATTTTTAAAAA
This sequence comes from Antilocapra americana, assembly GCA_007570785.1. Taxonomy (NCBI): domain Eukaryota; kingdom Metazoa; phylum Chordata; class Mammalia; order Artiodactyla; family Antilocapridae; genus Antilocapra; species Antilocapra americana. The sequence continues at coordinate 5,779,077 of ML660786.1, read as the reverse complement.
GCAAGTCAGGTTTTCACTCAAGGTCTATTAATACATGACATTTCAGTCCTTTTGATAAGGCAGATAATATTTGTATTAGTTTAGGAAAAGTAGAATCTTCCATGTCAACATTGTGTCCTTAGTTTCTCTCATGCCATCCAAAGGTGTTTCCTTTTCAAAAGTCCAAGGATTTTGTCTGTCCTAGTCTGTGAGTGAACATCTTTTTAGGGAGCTATATTTCCAAGTTAGTGAATAACTTTCAGTTGTACATGTATATACTTCCCCTTGTATTGCTTTATAATTCCATAAATTGGCTAAATATGGTGAAAAATTTATTTAAACTTGTATCTCACCTGAAATTTACATGTCTGTATTCTTGATATCTGAGCTCCAAGAGAGATATACTTTATTATACTGAAGTAAAGGGTGTTTCAGAATTACGACTTGAAATCTCAGAAGACTCCTAGGGCATTAAAATAAAAAATATGAATATGGAAACAAAATAAATTTGTTAATGGTAAATTATATATATTCGTTTTATATAAGGCTATAAAAGGAATGCTATATATATGTGTGTGTGTATATAATTAAAATACATATAAATTAAAAATATATATGCACAAACATACAAGGAAACATCACATATATTTGTGTTTGTGTATATTTTGTATATATGTATAGACAGACATACATAAATCCAAACCACTTTGGAAAGAAGTTATATAATTATTAAGCAGTATTGTTTTACTGCTGATTTTCAGTAATATATTTTCTCCTCCAGAGGAACTCAAATCAAATCTACAAATATTTCTTCAGTGTTTATTTGCAATGGTTTTATGCTAAGCTTTAGATCACTTGGTATAATCATATATATATATGGAAACAGCTGAGGACAGCTGTGTTATGCTAGAGTTCTCCATAGTTGGAGAATATATGGCTCCAGGGTCCCTTGTGACAAGATAGTGTGCAAACCCATGCTGATGGATTGTTTACAGTTGTTAAGTAGATCATTTTGAGGAGGCACATTTTTTAATGGGTAAGCAAGGTACAATTTACTGACTTCTCTAAGAGAGACAAGATTGCTTTTTGTTTTAGGGAGTCACTGATGAGGATACTGACACCATGGCCCATAAAGGGCTGCTCACAACTGAGGGGATAGGACCTGGGGATCCTTAAAAACCAAGGCCAGAGGAGGGGTTCACTGTTATTCTGAACAGAGTGATAGATCCTAGCTGATCAAGTCGCTTTGAGAAAACTCATTCTGATTGGAGAGGCAGAATGGAAACTGGAAGGTGAAATATGATTTAATATGAACTGATGAGAGGAGAGAAGATCTTGAGTAGGCTGGTTAATGTCGCAGGGTATTCCTATCACATGTAAAAGCCTGGTAAAGCAAACTCTTTTCTTTTCTCTTTTCTTTCTTTTCTGGCACCTTCCTGGATCATGGGTCTGAGAATTGAAATCATTCCTGCCATATCAGTAAACAACAATGTCACAGTTATCAGCGATTCCTGCCCTCCAAATATGAATCCCTGAGCCCTAAGGGCTCTCAGGAAGGAGAGCGATACCTTCGATCTGGCAGACTTTAGCCTGTAGCCACTCCCTCTGGTGAACACTGAGGAACTCAGGATCCAGAAACACGAGATACTGGCCCCAGGGAGCTGAGATGCATATGAAAGGAATGATTTCAGTGAACCCAGACTCTTGCATCTTCCCTTACATAGAAAAGTGCTAAATTCCTTAACCTGAGATATCTGGTTTTAATTCACATAAATACTTTTGATGTTCAGACTACCCGCCCTTTATTGCAAACTTCTGTATAACCTGACACCTCCCCTCACCTTCTTGGAACATTTCTCCCAGGGTCACTTGCGATGCTGTCTCCTGGGCTTGAAGTCCTAAAAATTCCCACTGAATAAAACAACTCTCAATTTCTAGGTTGCAATTATTTTTGAAGTTGACAGATCTTATAACTCATCTCTCTTCCTAACTTGCCTGGATTTGCAGGAGGAAGCCTCAGGAACAGGGGTGTCCTATGAGATGTGGCCCCTAGACCAAAGCTTACTGACCCAGGCATGGATTTTGACCCAGGTGGGCAAACCAAATTCTTATTCCTAGGCATTTGGAGTACAACATCAATGACACAAGGACAGAAGTTATCCACTTATGCATTATCTTAAATAGTATTCTTTAGAGAGTTCCAGGCTTGAAAATTAACTATAGCATATACTGGGAAAGCCACCCGAGATTGAGCAATATCAGGTCTGTGATGCCCTTAGATGTCCAGGGCTGCACGCGCACTACACTGACTGGCTCAACGTGTGCCTCCCCTATGCCTGCAGGCACAGGTAACCTGTTGAACCCCATTCATAATGGGGATCGGAGATTGCAATTATTCTCCATGAATGAGGAATTCCCAGTAAGTACGGGCCATAAGCTTGTGTTGATCAAGTCCCTGCCCTTTGTACACACCGTCCATCACTGCTACCCGTTAAATCTGTTTCCCTGTTTATAAATGGCAAAACAATACATCCCTTTAAATTTTGTGGTAAGGAAATGAAATTCAGGGTCTATAAATGCTTAGCTGAATAAATGACAGTAGTCATTGCTCCGTAAGTGTTACTTTTCTTCAGTTTATTCTCTTATTTTAAAGGCAGGTGTTCCAGAAGTTTCTAAAATCATTCGGGCTTTTGGATCTTGGTTAGGCTCTGTTAACGCCAGTAAGAGTCTTTCTTATAACAAAAGAAAAGTACGATACTGAAAAGAGTTTTAGCACCTGCTAAAATCAACTTTATTTTTCAGTCAGAGGTGGGACCGGATGGAAAGGAGAAAATAAACTCTCCTGGAAGATGACATACGTAATGATTTTTATTTGCAGAGTGCTTTATAACAGTGCAGCAGTTGAAAGAGTCAGATAAAGTCTAGGGAGTCCTTTGAATTAGTCTCAGAATCCAGTGGGAAATGACCATTTCTTTAATTTATTTCACTTAAACATCAAAATCTGAGCCTCACACCCTAGATCTGAGGGCTTTGAGAACATATGCCTGAATTAATAAACTCTTTGCTCTGACTTCTTTCCTAGTAATTCCTGAAAGTGGAGGCAGCATCATCTGAGAAAAAAGCCAGGCGGGTACAGAATTACAACAAAAATATTGAAAGGGAAGTTAATAAAAACCAACCACGGCTCTAACTTGTATTTGAGATGAGGGAAAAGCAGTTAATACAAATAGGAGATGAAGATCAAAACTTTTAGTATGATAAGGCTGTAAAATCCTTTCATAAAATACTGATCACAATTTACATAAAATATTTCAATTTCTGCCTTCCTGCAAAAATGAAAGGACAACCTCTATTGTACATAGAGCTTACAAACTCGAATACATGGCAATTCTATTTTTCCAATGATAATATCACCTCCCAAAGTTTTGGTTAAGATGAGCCCTGGGGAGACACAAAACTTTGGCCCTGAAATATCCATCTGGGAACTTCTCCCCATTTTCCTTTTTGTGAAATGACACTAAAGCCTGGGCTAATATTTCACCTAAACAATCTTTAGGTGGCCGCAGGAAGCAAACCAGGGCTATTTCCTGGCATAGAGATCCCAGATTATATTATTTTTCAGAAAACCAAATGTTCCCCTTCTCTGCTAACCTATATGTACATGATGCTTTGTGGAGCAAAGGTGCTCACTATTTTTGTTCTTTAGTTGCTCAGTCATGTCCCACTCTTTTCGACTCCATGAACTGTAGCCCACCAGGCTCCTCTGTCCTTAGGATTTTCCAGGCAAGAATACTGAAGTGGGTTGCTGTTTCCTTCTCCAGGAGTTCTTTCTGACTCAAGGATCAAACCCACATCTGCCAATGCAGGAGGATTCTTTACCACTGAGCCACCAGAAAAGTTTGCTCACTAATAGGCTTTTTAAAAAATTTTACCTATATTTTGGCTGCGCTGGGTCTTTGATGTGGTCCACAGGCTCTTTGTTGCTGTTCTCTGTCTTCTCATTGGAGTGGCTTTTCCTGTTGTGGAGCACTGAATCCAGGGCCAGCGGGCATCAGTATTTGTGGCACTGGGACTTAGTTGCCTTGAGGCATGTGCAACCTTAGTTCCTGGATCAGGGATGGGAACCATGTTCCCTGCATTGGCAAGCAGATTCCTAACCACTGAACCACTAGGAAAATCCCACTATTAGGCTTTTAGACCCCTTGCTCTGTCCAGGTAGGCACTTCTCCTGCAGTGGTGGGTTGGGGAATCTGTGTTCCCTCTTCGTCCTTCACTGTATGTTGTCATCAGTAGATCTCATTTCAAAGCCATGTGACATTAGTACTGTGGGCACACAGGACAAATAGGTAAAATTTGAGGCAATGCTATGATCTTATCAAGTATCTACTTATATCTAATTTTTTAATTTAATTAAACATGTTTGAGATGCATGACATATGTTAACTCAGAAATACTGCACTTTGCACGTGTATTTGTAAAATATTTTTAATCAGACTCTGCAGCGCTTTTCAGTATCAGCATTTTTGCTATCACTAAAACATTGTGAAACATCTAACAGTATATTTCTTACCACTTTATCTTGCTGTCTAGTGTGAGATACTGCAATTTTTGTATCTGTGTATGGTGCTGTCACTGGAAATTTTATCTCAAGTCCCAGCTTTAGAACATTTGGTGTTTTATTCATCCTGAGTGTGCATATATGTGATCTCTATTGCTTTTTCAATAGATCTTTTAAAAGGCTGGTTTAAAATGACAACTGCAGCAGAAACAGCTGGGTGTTCACCGAAAATGTGTGCTTTACTTTGTACTGTTTAGAATCATCATTAGAAATCTAGCTTCCTAGACAAATTATATTTTCCAAGCCCCTCCCAACTAGGTGGTGCCCTGTGAGTAGTTCTTGCCTGTGAAATATCAGCTGGAGTAACTGGTGATGAGACATTTATAGGGGGAAGTGCCTTGACCATAATCTCTTTCCTGGGTTGTGAGCTGGTCAGCAACTGACCTTGATGGAAAGGACCAGATAGTAATATTTTAGACTTCTCTGACTGTGTGGTCTCTGCAGCAGCTACTCAGTCCTGCTGTTGTATTATCAAAGTAGACATAGACAGCACATCAATGTAAGGGCATGGCTGTATTCTATGGGCCCAAATCTGCCCAACCCTGTTCTACAGCTCTATGAAGGGATCTATACACCTGAATCACTGCTGGAGGAAAACCTCTCTGGCCATCTGGTAATGAGGTCGGTTTGCTATTAACCTAACAAAACTAAACTCTTGTGTTAAACAATGAAAATTTAGGGATTCATAAATTTATTTGTTATAGAATCAACTATTGACCTATCAGCTGTCCCAACCTTTCTGGCAATGGGGACCAGTTTTGTGGAAGACAGTATTTCCACGAATGGAGAGCGGGGTGGTTTTGAGATGATTCAAGGGCATTACATTTATTCTGTACTTTATTTCTAATCTGATGCTGCTGCTGATTTGACAGAAGGTACTGGCCCATGATCTAGAGGTTGGGACCCCTGACCTAACCAATGCAAAAATCGTCAAAAGCCTTGGAGATGTCCTCCTAGAATTGATTACTAAATGTGCATTGTATTTATTTGCAAGCTTCAAAATTTTTTTATTGAAATATAGTTGATTTACAATAATATATATTTCAAATGTACAACATGGTGATTTATAATTTTAAAGGTTATACTCTATTTATAATTATTATAAAATATTGGCTATATTTCCTGTATATTATTATAGCTTATTTATCTTGGACAGAGTAGTTTGTACCTCTTAATCTTCCACCCTATCTTGCACCTTCTCCTTCCCTCTCCCTACTGATAATCATTAGTTTGTTTTCTATTTCTATGAATATTTCTTTTTTGTAATATTCACTAATTTTATTTTTAAGATTTTATATACAAATGATATCTTGCAATATTTTTCTTTCTCTGTCTGAATTATTTTACTAGGCATAATACCCTCCAAGTCCATTCATATTGTTGTAAATGGCAGGGTTTCTTCTTCTTATATTTTATTTCATATGTATATATATATGAAATAAAACCACATCTTATCTATTCATCTATTGATGAACACTTGGGTTGTTTCCATATCTTGACTATTATAAACAATGCTGCTATAAACATTGAGGTACATGTATCTTTTTGATTTAGTGTTTTTGTTTTCTTAAGATATATACCCAAGGCTGAAATTGCTGGGTCATATGGTAATTCTATTTTTAGTTTTTTGAGAAACCTCCATACCATTTTCCATGGTGACTATACCTATTCCTGTTCCTACTGACAGTGTATGAGAGTTTTTTTCTCCATATCCTTGCCAAAATTTATTTATGGTATTTTTGATGATAGTCATTCTGACATGTGTGAGGTAACATATTGTGATTGTGATTTTGATTTGCATTTGTCAGATGATTAATGATGTTGAGCATATTTTCATGTGCCTGATGGCCATCTGTATGTCTTCTTTGAATAACATGTTTATTCAATTCTTCTGCTTACTTTTAAATTGGGCTTTTAAAAAATTATTGAGTTGAATGAGCTATTTATATATTTTGGATATTAATTCCTTATTGGTCATAACATTTGCAAATATTTTCTCCCACTTAGTAGGTTATCTTTTCATTTTGTCAATGATTTCCTTTGCTGTGTGAAAGCTTTTAAGTTTAATTAGGTCCCATTTGTTTATATTGCTTTCATGTCCTTTGCCCTTAGGAGACAGATTCAAAAAGATATTATTGCAATTTATGTCAAAGAGTGTTCTGGCGATGTTCTCTTTTAAGAGTTTTACAGTTTCCAGTCTTACATTTAGAGCTTTAATCTATTCTGAGTTTATTTTTGTATATGATGTGAGAAAATGTTCTAATTTCATTCTTTTACATGTAGCTATCCAATGCTTAAAAAAAAAATACAGATTCTACCAGATGGGCATTATAAGTACTCAAAAATAGAAGGTTGTTTCAGTGTTTCATGCTAATATGCTTTCTCCAAACAGCACTTTGACTGCTCAGAAAAATGTAAATGCCACTGTATTCTGTAATGTAATAGATTTTGTTAAAATTCAAATAGAAGGTGACTCCTTTACTGGGATATAACTTTAGGGAAAAATTCACTCTACATTTCAGTAGATGTGGCTGATTACTTTTGTAGATTTTTTAGGTACCAAGTTTTTGGGAACTAGAGAATGCAACGTTGGAGAGAATTGTATCAAAGTCTGGGTGAAATTAAATCATTTCTCTTTCTCAATGAGATTCTGTGCTTTACAATGAAAGAACATAAACTTTGAATTTGGATAGACTTCAGCTGAATATATTATCTCCATCTTTAGAAAACTTACTCAGTTTCTTTTAGCATGAGTTTTTACCTAGAAGTGGGAATAACTTAGTCTCAGGGAAATGATTTGAATATTAAATAAGGTAATATACACATAATGCCTTGTTGACCTTCATTTAACAAAACAAAATACATCCATTCTTTTATTCTTCACCTGACCTAGGAAACATACCTTGCTATATGCTGTGGTATGGTGTTGTCATTCAGCTGTTAATTTGAGTCTGACTCTTTGTGACTCTATGGACTGAAGTGTACAAGGCTCCCCTGTCCTTCACTATCTTCCTGAGTTTGCTCAAAGTCATGTCCACTGAGTTAGTGATTCTATCTAATCATTTCATTCTCTGCTGCCCCCCTTTTCCTTTTGCCTTCAATGTTGCAGTAATCAAGCAGATGTAATAAATACCAAAAAAAAAGCTGCCCATCAAAAGACAACATTGATGAAATTTTGCAATGCACTACAAAGTAAGAGAAAATATTTTCACAGTGAAAAAGGGAGCCACAGACTGAGAGAAAACCTTTGCAGTTTATATATATGTATCCAGAATACAAAAAGAACCCCTACAATGAATTATAAGAGGAAAAAGAAAATAATAAATTATAAGAGGAAAAAGAAAACAATGAAAAATAGGCAAAGACTTGAATAGACCCCTCACAAAGTATCACTAAGATATACAAGTGGTCAAGAAAAACACGGAAAAGTTCTCAATGAGCTCTCAATCAACATTTATAAGAATGAGTAAAATTAAAAAGACTGAAATCAGCAAGTGTCGCTGAGGTTGTGGCACAATTGAAAGCCACTGTTGCTAGTGAGAACATAGAATGAATGGCGTGTGTTTTGTAAATCTTAAGTGGACTATGCATAAACATAATGATACAAAGAAATCCCACATTCTGTTGTGCAAAGGAAACCAGACACAAAGGAGTTCAAATGTGTGATTTACTCTATATGACACTCTTGAGAATGCAAAACTAAATTATGAAAACAGAATTCACCAAGGTGTTGTCCTCTGGTGGGAGGGAGGGAGTGAAAAAGGGCCAGGGAAACATTTTTAGGTAATAGTAATGTTCCATTTCTTGATGGGAATGTTGGCTATAAGAGGATTAGAATTCCTCAAAACTCATCAAACCACACTCTTAAGCCCTGTGTTTTTAGGGTATGCAAATATTCCTCAAAAAGCATTATGAAAAAAGAAAAATAAATGAATTCTTGTTTGCTGTCCACCAGCATTAATTTAACATATACTAGAGATACATGTGTATCTTGTAGAGGATATCATTTCAAACTTGATTTACTTATGGTATTCTAGATATTTTTTTTAAAGCATTTTACTGCTCATTCTTCCACCATATTGCTACCTTCGTTTATGATTAGATTAATTGATTACTAATAAAATAAAATCTAAAACTGTATCTTTTTGCTTTAGGTATGGGCTTCCCTAGTGGCTCAGCAGTAAAGAATCCGCCTGCAATACAGGAGACATGGGTTCAGTCCCTGGGTTGGGAAGAGTCTCCTGGGGAAGAAAATGGCAACCCACTCCGATATTCTTGCCTGGGAGATCCCAGAGGCAGAGGATTAGATTAGTTTTCCCAATACAATCTAAAAATACATCTTTTTGCTTTAAAACACATTATTTTTCATTATTTAAGATACCATAATATTATGATATATACTAAATATATGCTTAATGTTTTCATTATCTTTTAAAATTCTTTTCTTTTGAATGAAGAATTTCCCAAAATGTGTACAAATATGCAAGACATTTTATAGTTTTCTCCAAGCCATTGTCCAATGGGCAATGCTATTTAGTTTACAGGTCTGATATAAAAAGAAGGGAAGCAAAGTAAATGTGTGGATCAGTAAAGAATTGTAACTTCCTAATCTATACTTCCCAGAGAGAATGGAGACAGCAGGGAAAAGATCCCACTTTTAACCACTTTGAGTATCTTTGTTGTTGTTTATTTCATATGCCTAACAGAACACCCAAATTTTACTTTATAAACCCAAATTTATGGTTTATTTGTTGGTGATAGCAAACATATTACACATTAAGAACTACATATACCCTTATTCAGGATTTTACCTTGTGGACTTTTGAGTGGTATCTTGGTACCTTTCAAAGTATCTAGGTACCTTGTAACAGAGTCTTGTCTGTAAACCATGGTTCATGCATATAAGACACTCAGTCAATACGTAGTGAGTGAGCAAAACAGTAAATGATTTTTACAGTTCTTTGTAACCCTAATCCTCTTAGGACTCACACTCTTGGGCCAACTTGGGCCAGCATTACTCACGGTGAAGTGATAGACTTTCTTAATCCCCCATTTAGATATGCCATGATATAGCAGAAATGTAACTTATTTACTCTGTTTCTGTCTTATTTGGTCTTTTTCACTGTTCAGTCACTGAGAATGAGAGGAAAAAAAATAGTTTTTAGTCTAAATAGAAAGAAAACAACCACAAGCAACAAATTAGAAAGTACCTTTGTGATGGTGGTTATGGTTTAGTTGCTAAGTCATGTCTGGCTCTCACGGCTCCATGGACTGTATGTAGCCTTTTGGGCTCCTCTGTCCATGGAATTCTGCAGGCAAGAATACTGGAGTGGATTGCCATTTCCTTCTCTAGGGGATCTTCCTAACCCAAGAATTGAACCTGTGTCTCCTGCACTACAGGCAGATTCTTTACCGACTGAGCTACCAGGGAAGCAGAAAGTACCTTTAGTTACTTTAGAAAGTACTTTAGGAAGGAGATTCAAAACACTTAGTGATTAGTATAGCACAGACGCCAACTAATTAGAGCGGCCCCCTGAGCAATGGAAGAGATGCTAGAGTTCAAAGGTCAGTGCAAGCAGAAGAGCCTAAGGGCTAGCTGAACACACATCCTATCCTTAGAGAGTTTCAGGTCAGAGTTTCAGACTGTCAGATTTCTATCACATCCTTCTAATCACCAAAATGATGTTTTATACAAGGACTGTGTGGAGAGGGCTGTGTGGGTACCACTGACTACACGCTTCCCCTTGATGGTAAAAGTCCATTCCCTGGTTTTTCTACTAACGTCTTGGAATTGGGCTGAGTTTTTTAGATTCTTCAGGAGCTAATTGCCTTCTGCTGACTTAGCACCACCTCAGCTTTTGTTGGGGGAAATCTTTCCTGAGGTCCTGGCGCAGGCCCAGGTGATACAGCAAACACCTACAAGAGTTCACCTGGCAAGGTCTTCAATCACACCAGCGTATGTTTCTGCACACTTCTTATCCATACTTTATGGTGACAGAGGGCAACTTGGTTTTCCTTTGCATAAAAAGTAGTTATCAGCAGGGTCTCCTGATGGGTGGTACAGACTGGGTTGGGAGCAAACAAAGTCAATCAAAGCAAAAGCCTTCTGCCCTTGAAGTTCCTCCAAAGTACCTGAATGTTTCTAAAGCCACCCTTCACTCTCAAAGTGGGATAAAGGGAAAAGGCCAACCTCTGTGTCTTCCTCTGTCTGTCTCATCTCATCTGCAGTGTGTGCTATGGCAGACTCTTAGTGCTCATCCAATGTCTATGGGCTACTCTAGAATTCCCAGCTTCCCCTGCAGCTTACCTGGGCACATAGGACCAGTTTTGGTCAGTCACATGTAATGTATGTTATTTCTTAGAAAAGGCAGTTGTGCCCTATTTTTTGTTTATCTGTTTTGCCTCTTGGTTCAATGACTTTAGATGTTACATTTCCAGATGAGATAGTCGTAGAGTGAATGAGGTCCCCTGCACAAAACAGACTGCAATATGAAAGAAAATAAACCTTTTTGGTTAAACCATTAGTTGGAGGGTATTTGCTTTGCAAAAAGCTGTTATAAATTACTCATATAATATCATTCTATAACATTGATCATTTATTTTTCATGTCTTTCCTTTTAGCTAGAATATAGTACATTTATGATGAGTGTATTTATCTCTCTTATTCACTGATTTATCCAAGTGCCTAGCTCAGTGCCTGGCAAACATTAAACACGCAAGATGTATTTGTAGAATGAATGGAAGACCTACTAAAATGTAATTTTTGCATTTTTTCCTAGTTCTGAATAAATTGTATCATTTTTCCTCCTCACTCATAAGCTTTATTTCATTTAGTCATTTGATTAAGTGGGATCTTCTGGAGGTGATTAGGGTATTTGAAATGGAATGTAGGGGGTGAGTGTATGCATAGATTTCAGGTTTCCTTCATCTCTTCTCATCATGAAATGTAAAACGCTATCATCTCACTGTAGACAAAGTGAAGGGCCACAGACATTGCATTTGTGAGCTAAACATAGGTAAACATCCAAGAGGATTTCATGTTCCAAATTAGACGATCTTTTGCAGCAAACCCATATTCCCAATTGCATACATAGGTGAAATCCAAATACACATATAGAATTCTATCACAACGGCAGCACAGGGTTTTATAGGAAGGTTTGCCCTGCAGTCACTGACCGTGTTGGCTCATTGCATGGTTGCTTCCTGCTGCATCAGCCTAGATTCCAGCAGAGACCCAGCTGTTCCTTCTACACTTCGGCGTCTGTCAGCCTTCAGTGAGGAGGGGAGGGTGGGGGAGAATGACTTGAATTCGAGACTGTTTCTGAACGGCAGCTCTAGGGAACTTTTTAGCTCTAGTGACTGAGATCTTTGTGATGCCCTTACAAAACAATACTTCCCAATCCTTCTGTTTCCTTAACCATGTGGATTTAACAGCAAAAACACATGCAGTCTCCTGGATATTACTGTAGTGTTAAAGTCACTAGATGAGTTGCTCATGCTAAGCCCTGCTTCAGCAAATAAGCAAGGTCCAGGCCACCCTGGCAGCACTCGCCTGCTCAGCTCAGGGTACCTGTTGCTCCAAGCCTTCCCTCTGCTCACGTGTAGGGAGCAACCCTGTTTCAGCCAATCAGCACATACCCCGTATAACTCCCTGATCCTGCTCCCTTTGGTCTATAAAAATCTCTTGCCTTTCACAGCTCTTCAAAGCTCCTTTCTCTCTGCTAGATTGGAAGCTGCTTGATTCATGAATCACTGAATAAAAACATTATTGCTTTTGAGATATTTAACATTTACTCAGTTAAATTTTGTTCCCTAACAGTTGTAATTACTTTTTCTATTTTAATTAATACACTGCAAAACACTTTCACTTATATTACTTTTTAATCCTTGAACCAGGACCTTGCACAGTCCCCGCAACATAGTAAGCACATAAAAGTCATTTTTGAAGAAAGGAATAAATAAGTAAATGCCTTTTAAAGATAAACCTTAAACAAAAACTATGGGGGAAAAGGGCAACTTTTGGTTTCAGATCTGCCATTTCATCATCTAGAGCCACTCTTGGCATTTTCTTTGTTAAAATATGTGCATTTATCTCCCCCAACCTACCCCTGCAAGCTAATTTACTTTTATTTATAAATAGGACGTATTTATTTTTTTTAAGGTTTTTTTGTTTGTTCATTTTTGAACTGGACCATTTAAAAAAAAAAGTCTTTACTGAATGTTACAACATTGCTTCTGTTTCATGTTTTGGTGTTTTGGATGTGGGGTCTTAGCTCCCGGACCAGAAATTGAATCCATGACCCCTGCTTTTAGTGATGAAGTCTTTTTCTAAAAATTTTATTTATTTGTTTATGCAATTTTGGCTGTGCTGGGTCTTCATTGCTGTGTGGGCTCTCTCTAGTTTCAGAGAGTGGGGGCTACTCTCCAGGTGCAGCGTGTGGGCTTCTCATTGCAGTGGCCTCTCTTGTTGCAGGGCACAGATTCTAGAGAAATCAGGCTTCCATAGCTGTGGCGCGTGGGCTCGGTAGTTGATTCCTGGGCTCTAGAGGACTGACTCAATAGCTGTGGCACACCAGCTTAGTCGCTCTGCAGCCTGTGGGATCTTCCTGGACCAGGGATCAAACTCAAGTCTCCTGAATTGGCAGGCAGATTTTTTTTTTTTTTATCAGCCTCACCAGGGAATCCCCTGATGGTGAAGTCTTAATCACTGGATGACCAGGGAAGTCCCAAATAGGGCATGTTTAATATATTTAATACAAATGACCTCTAAAGAAACTATTAGTATGGATTGTGATCATGCAAGGCAGAATAGATAGAACTTAAATTCACTTTTGTGAATATTATACCTACTGTTTCTCCAATTAGAAGGTGTAAGTCATACTGGAATAGAGTATCTTTGTTCTGGGAAAAAAAAAATACTTTGAATGGCCCTCTCAGTTATGCAGATGTTAGAAAAGAACAACTAATTGCTCTAAAGAAGCAAGGAGCTATTACCTCTGCTTTGTTTTGACTTGAGGCATATTGCCTTTCCAACAGTTTGATGTATTTAAAGCTTCTCCTTTGGGACAGAGTGAACCAATTTGCTTTAAAAGGAAGAGAATTGAGCCTTCCAGTCTTCCTTTTCTGAGATTCACTTCATTCATCCATTGATGAATGGCTGTTTTGGCCTGAGGCTGATTCAGAGGAAAGTACACCAGGACCCTCGAGAGGACTCACTGTGAGAGCAGAGCCACCTTCTGCCCTGGTTATCTCAGCTCAGCTCAACATGAGGAGGGAAGGGGACCCTTCCAGATCCAGCCTCCTTGCCTGGAGGGAGGACTTTGGAAACTAGGTAAATTTAAACTAAATTTGTGCAACATTGGGATTGATGGAGGTGTAGTGTACCAACAGGCCCGGCAATCAAACACAGGCATATGAAACTCAGGTCCTTCTTACGCCAGCTAACAGAAGACTAAGATTAGATCTGGCTAGAAGGTTGGTTGAATCTGCAGAGAAAATGTTACATGTGATTAGCGGGAACTGATGGATAACAACTGATATTTTATGGGAAGACATGAGACCTTGATGCTGGGAAAGACTGAGAGTAGGAGGAGAAGGTGGTGAGAGAGACTGAAATGATTAGATGGCATCACTGAATTAAAAGACATGAGTTTGAGCAAACTCTTGGAGATAGCGAAGGACAGGGAAGCGTGGCATGCTGCAGTCCATGGCATCACAAAGAGACATGTCTTAGCGACGGAACAACAACGAGAATTTAGACATAAAGTTTTCTTTTTCCATTTGGGCCTCCTCTCTCCGCTTTAGTGTGTGTTGTGCATCTGTTTTTGAAACTGTACAGCTCAGATTGGGACTTGAACCCACCATCTTTGAATCTGAGGTCACACGCCTGGTCTCAGGACTATTGAAGCTCAAGTTCTTTATGTCTCACTGCAGAAAGAATTCAGTGACAGACAAAGTGACAGGTAAGAAGTGGACTTATTTAGAGAGAAATACACTCCACAGACAGTGTGGGCCATCTCAGAAGACGAGAAGCCCTGAAATATGGGTTGGTTAGTTTTTACAGGCTGCATAATTTCATAGGCTAATGAGTGGGAGGATTATTCCAACTATTTTGGGGAAGGGTCAGAGATTTCCAAGAATTGGCCTACTCCTCACTTTTTTTTACTTTTATGATTAGCTCAGAACTGTCATGGAGCCTCTGTGGTGGTTTAGTCGCTAAGTCGTGTCTGACTCTTTCAGCCCCATGGACTGTAGCCTGCCAGGCTCCTCTGTCCATGGGATTCTCTAGGCAAGAAGACTGGAGTGAGTTGCCATTTTCTTCTCCAGGGGATCTTCCCAACCCAGGAGTCGAACCTGGGTCTCCCGCATTGCAGGCAGATTCTTTACCGACTGAGTGACTTAAGTCATGGGACCTATAGGTGTGACATTTAGATGTCGATGTGTTACAGTGCATGTGTGAGGCTCAAGGTTCACCGGAAGTTGACTCTTTCACCATCTTGTACCTATTTGGTTCTAACCAGTTTATGTCGCACCCTCAAGGGCTATGTCATTCTTTTATTTATTTTTTTATTTTGTTTTATTTTTTTAAATTTTCTTTACTTTATTGTGTTGGTTTTGCCATACATTGACATGAATCTGCCATGGGCATACATATGCTCCCCCTCCAGAACCCTCCTCCCTCCTCCCTCCCGATTCCCTCCCCCTGGGTCATCTCAGTGCACCAGCCCCGAGCATCAAACCTGGGCTGGCGATTGATTTCACATATGATAATTAACATGTTTCAATGCCATTCTCCCATATCATCCCACCCTTGCCCTCTTCGACAGAGTCCACGAGACTCTTCTATACATCTGCGTTTCTTTTATGTCACTCTTTTAGAGGTTATGCTCTGCCCTCCTCTCTCCTGTTTCAGTTTAACCAGACCTCCTTAGGAGGTAACCTTTCTTCTTAATCTTGTAAGGGGCAATGGTGACCCATGACTTGTTTTGTACATGTAGATCTGGATTGTGTAAACTGTAAATAAAATATCATTTTACACATAACCCTTTGTCTCAAAAACTTACATAGCTGTGCTTTGTTCTGCTCTCCTGAGCAGAACAGTCCTCAGAGCTTTCTGAAAGAGCCTGCCTCCTGGGATATAATCCTCAGGTTGGCTCAAATAAAATTTCCCATTTCTTTCTTTGATTGACTATTGATTATTATTATTTTTTTTTTGTCAGCAGACCCTATCTAGGAAACTGCTTGTCAGTGTCCAGTTAGGAAAAAGTGGGGTTTCACTGATAGGCCTTTCCTCTGGGGAGGTCTCTGTGTCTCTTAGCTAATAAATGTTGTAGAAGAATTTCCTGGAGACTTGTTTTATCTTATACCATCAATCTTTGGGTTGGGAAGATACCCTGGAGGAGGGCACGGCAGCCCACTCCAGTATTCTTGTCTGGAGAATCCCATGGACAGAGGAACCTGGCAGGCTACAGTCCATTGGACCACAAAGAGTCAAACACAGCTGAGCGTGTGTGCACGCGCCCACTATAAAGAGGTGTATAGGTGGTTCCTCTCTCCCTCTGGTTGGCTGCAGTGACCCTATTTAACAAAGCAAGCTGCTAGTTGTTGGAGAGGCAGCCTAGCTCAGGACGGCTTGTAAAGAAGAAATTAAAAAATTCATAATCATAACTGTACTAAATGGTAAAGAAAGAAAAAATGAGTTTTTTTGAAATCTAACTTGGTATGTGAATCAAGTGAGTTTTCCTGAGGCAGTGATATTGTGGAATTAGTTTGGCAAAGAAATGTGAAAATAGCACTCCATGCTGAAGATCCTGAGGAAAGTCACAGATTTCTGGAGTCAGGAGAGAAAGACTGTGGCATAGGGCTGGAGAACCAGGATAAGGCTCAAAGAGAAATGGAAACCCAGGGAAAAAGTGACTCTGGTTAATTTATATTTTAATACAATATTAGTTTTTATTCAAAATATTATTTTGACTATAGTGAGACAAAGAATTGGTGAAGGGAGATGGGCAAAGAGTGAATGAATGAGTTAAACCTGAGGTTACTACTGAAATCCAGGCAGCTATCCATGGTGGCTTGAATCAGTAGAGGCTATAGATGGAGAGAAGTGAATGGGTTAGAGTGAATATGTAGAAAGAAAAATTCCTGGGGATTAGTGATTTGATGGAAGTAAGTTGGAGAGGTTTTCTTCTTCTTCTTCTTTTTTTTTTTTTTAAAGAATGGCCCCAAGGCATTTTTCTTTGTTACTACCTACAGGGAGATCGAATAGTAAAACTGGGGAAGTTTTCAGAGAATATCTGGTACAAATTTCTCTCCAGTTATAGAGAAATTGATACATCCCAAGGTGGTAAGGGGAACTGTCTCTCTGTGTAACTGGTGAGTTACAGAAGTTAGATGCAAATCATAGTCACTTGCTTTTGCTCACTGTTCCCTTGACTCAATGGAGTAGGATTTGCCCTTTTTCACACATTAATATTCACTTGTGGATATTAAATCATCTTCTGAACATACATACAAAAAAGCTGACCATGGGGGGTTATTTTCAGTGATAAATCTCAGCATTTTTCCTTCTTTGTTTCATCTAAAAATATTGTTGTGTGTGTGTGCATGCATGCTCAGTTATGACCAACTCTTTGTGACCCCATGGACTGTAACCTGCCAGGCTCCTCTGTGCATGGGATTTTCCAGGCAAGAATACTGGAGTAGGTTGCTATGCCCTCCTCCAGGGGATCTTCCCAATCCAGGGGATCAAACCTGAGTCTCCTGCATCGGCAGGCAGGTTTGTTACCACTAGTACTGCCTGGGAAACCAAAAATGCTGGATATTTACCTAAAAGATGATTCATACATGCTCAGTCACTCAGCTATATCTGACTTTTTGTGACCCATGAATGGTAGCTTGCCAGGCTTCTTTGTCCATAGGTTTTTCCAGGCAAGAATACCAGAGTGGGTTGCCATGCTCTACTCCAGAGGTTTTCCAGACCCAGGATCAGACTCACATCTCCTGCATTGGCAGGTGGAATTTTTACTCTGCTGAGCTGCCTGGGAAGCTCCCATATATTGATTCAGGGAGCCACTAAACCACAGTTTACAATTATCCATACTAATGACATATGTGCGTAAAATGCCACATTTAAAAGGCAGCCCTTATAGTTCAGTTGGTAAAGAATCTGCATAATGCAGGAGACTCTGGTTCTATTCCTGGGTTGGGAAGATCTCCTGGAGAAGGGAAAGGCTACCCACTCCAGTATTCTGGCCTGGAGAATTCCATGGACTATATAGTCCATGGAGTTGCAAAGAGTCAGACACGACTGAGCAACTTTCACTTCATTCACAACTTACTGGGCCTCAATCCAGTTCAGTTGCTCAGTTGTGTCCGATTCTTTGTGACCCTATGGACTACAGAATGCCAGGCTTCCCTATCCATCACCAACTCCTGGAACATGCTCAAACTCATGTCCATCCAGTCAGTGATGCCATCCAACCATCTCATCATCCCCTTTTTCTCCTGCCTTCAGTTTTACCTAGCATCAGGGTCTTTTCTAATGGGTCAGTTCTTGGCATTAGGTAGTCAAAATACTGGAGCATCAGCTTCAGCATCAGTCCTTCCAATGAATATTCACGACTGATTTCCTTTAGGAGTGATGGGTTGGATCTCCTTGCTGTCCAAGGGACTCTCAAGAGTCTTCTCCAACACTGCAGTTAAAAAACATCAATTCTTGTATATTTTTGGATTGCAGCCATTCTGAGCGGTGTAAAGTGATATCTCATTGTGGTTTCGATTTGCATTTCTCTGATAATGAGTGATGTTGAGCATCTTTTCATGTGTTTGTTAGCCATTTTTATGTCTTCTTTGGAGAAATGTCAGTTAAGTTCTTTGGCCCACTTTTTGATTGGGTCGTTTATTTTCCTAGAATGGAGCTGCAGGAGTTGCTTGTATATTGTTGAGATTAATTGTTTGTCCATTGCTTCATTGGCTATTATTTTCTCCCATTCTGAAGGCTGTCTTTTCACCTTGCTTATAGTTTCCTTTGCTGTGCAGAAGCTTTTAATTTTAATTAGGTCCCATTTGTTTATTCGTGCTTTTATTTCCAATATTCTGGGAGGTGGGTCATGTAGGGTGCCGCTTTGGTTTATGTCGGAGAGTGTTTTCCCAATGTTATCCTCTAGGAGTTTTATAGTTTCTGGTCTTATGCTTAGATCTTTGATCCATTTTGAGTTTATCTTTGTGTATGGTGTTAGAAAGTGTTCTAGTTTCATTCTTTTACAAGTGGCTGTCCAGTTTTCCCAGCACCACTTGTTAAAGAGGTTGTCTTTTCTCCATTGTATATTCTTGCCTCCTTTGTGGAGAAAAGGGAACTCTCTTACACTGCTGGTGGAATTGCAAACTAGTACAGCCTCTATGGAAAACAGTGTGGAGGTTCCTTAAAAAACTGCAAATAGACCTGCCATATGACCCAGCAATCCCACTGCTGGGCATATACACCAAGGAAACCAGAATTGAAAGAGCCACGTGTACCCCAGTGTTCATCGCTGCATTGTTTACAATAGCCAGGACATGGAAGCAACCTAGATGCCCATCAACTGATGAATGGATAAGAAAGCTGTGGTACATATACACAATGGAATATTACTCAGCATTAAAAAAAAATTCATTTGAATCAGTTCTACTCAGGTGGACGGAACTGGAGCCCATTATCCAGAGTGAAGTAAGCCAGAAGCAAAAACAACAATACAGTATATTAACGCATATATATGGAATTTAGAAAGACGGTAACGAGAACCCAGCATGCGAGACAGCAAAAGGAACGCAGATGTATAGAATAGACTCGTGGACTCTGTGGATGAGGGCAAGGGTGGGATGATATGGGAGAATGGCATTGAAACATGTTAATTATCATATGTTTAATCAATCGCCAGCCCAGGATTGATGCTCGGGGCTGGTGCAACGAGATTTCCTGGGGGGAGGGAGGTGGGAGGGGGGTTCTGGA